>CAIGRS010274041.1:0-21744 GCA_903798395.1 Fraxinus floribunda
AAAGTGAAAATGACAATTTTTTGGAATTTTCAAATTTGGTGACATTTATGAAAATTCCCCATTAAAAAAAAAAAGTGATAAAACATTAATCAAGACTTTTGAATCAATTTAATAAAATGATAGCAATTGAAAAATGATAAAGACTCAAAAAAGTGACAAAACTTCTATTACTTTTTAATAAAAGTGACATTGTATCACATTTTGATAAGAAGTGTAATGTCACTTTTAATATAAATAAAAAAAATGACATATAATATCACTTTCATTAAAAAGTGAATTGAAATACAATGTCACTTTGTCACTTTTATTAAAGTTAGGTGTCATTTTTTTATTAAAAAATGATACACAATGTCACTTTATTAAAAAGTAATATTTGTTACTCAAAAAAGATCAAAAAAAAAATTATACACTATTCAAAAAAGTGACAAAAAAAAAAACACTCAAAAAAGTAACAAATGCTAAATAAAATTAGGTAAATTAAAAAAAGTGACAAAAAATGACCAAAGGAATGATACACTTTTCAAAAAAGTGACGATAAATTTTTTATGTAAATTAAAAAAAGCAACAAAACTCATGAACCTTTACACAATCATGTATGAGATCACACCACCATCAATCTGCATTACTTAACTGATTTACGCCATATCATCTACCACCAGTTCAACGTCAATTTTTGCTCCTTTTCAGTTCTCTTAAGAGGGAAATTGATTTTGGGTTCTCATTTGAGATTGTGTTGATTATGCCACCTTTGTGGAAACCACTTGCAACTTTGTGGAAACCACTTGTTGCAAGTGATGCTTGTATGAATGTTTTTTCTTTTTTGTTTAAATGTTGTATGGAGTTTTGCAAATTAAAATCCAAAACCCAGTAAAATAAACATCAACTTACTCGAGAAGTTTCGATTTTTAGAATACATATCGAAACCCGATATCAAGGCAGAAAGAAAATGAATCCCCAACCGAACTTGTTACACAAAAAAAAAAAAAAAAAAAATTATACCTATTCAAAAAAGTGACAAAAAAAAAAAAAAGAAAACACTCAAAAAAGTAACAAATGCTAAATAAAATTAGGTAAATTAAAAAAAGTGACAAAAAATGACCAAAGGAATGATACTCTTTTCAAAAAAGTGACGATAAAAATTTTATGTAAATTAAAAAAAGCAACAAAACTCATGAACCTTTACACAATCATGTATGAGATCACACCACCATCAATCTGCATTACTTAACTGATTTACGCCCTATCATCTACCACCAGTTCAACGTCCACCACCACCTAAATCCACTTCCAACCTCTACGGTTCTACCAATCTTGGATGGAAGAAAGTCATTGAGAAATCTATTCTTACATACCAATATTATAGTTATTCTGCTCAATAAAATTTCAACTCGATCATTGAACACGTGTCCTTAATGAAAAATGACACCTTCAAAAAGAGAAAACTATGCAACTATAGAGAGTAGAGTTAACTTTTCCAATAAAAAACAAAATAAAATCAATTATATAGTGATAATCAAGTCCACATTTAAATACAAAATAAATAAAAAGATTCCTACGAAATCATCATATAAGTTGTACTGAAGCTCAATATACAAGAATTAATACCACCAACTCTTCAAAACCCATCTCAAAACACAAGAGAGTAAAGTTCACTTCTTCATACTCAAATCCAAAAAGGATCTATATGGTAAGAATAAGCCATCAAGAAAACAATCAGTTCAATGTACTGCACTACAAATTCCCAATAAAATGCCACTCAATTTCATCTGGTAGCAGCTACAATTGATTAGAGCAATATCTTCAAATTTTAGACAATCAATAAATAACACTACCTTGCGCAGGTAACAATTAGCAACCAACTCAATGCACATCATCTTCATACATGGAAAAATGTTTATGAGAAAGAAAAAGAATCGAAAGAGATTCTGATATTGTAAGAAAACTTTACTGTTATGTAAATGTTATTTGAACATTAGCTAGACAAAAAAATATCCTTTAAAGAAGCCAATGCACTTGATTGCATAATCAACATGGCTTTCTCTTCACTCTAACGACTCCCATTTGTAAATCAATCTTGCACTGTGAAACTTTTTACTCCAAATCCAAAAAAAACTCTAAATGATCACTTCACTTTGTCCTAGCAAATCTTCAATTCACTTTAGACCATAAGAAGCCCATGGAAAAATCAAAATCCAATCAGAATATTCAGCTACAAAATACATTAAATTGTCTATGGTTATGATGGGAACCTGAGGGGCTTTCTCTTGGACGTAATTCTCGTCGAAGTAGCGGTGGCCGGCACCATAGACTTGGAAAATGAGGGAAACGGGCTTGCTCTGGCTCACGGCCAGCACCCGAGATGTTTCATTTGAAGCATATAAACAGTTTGGGAGTAGAGAGTAATAAGCTTTGCTCCCAATGGTTTGAGAGTTTTCAGGAATCGAGGTTTTGATTTGGGGCTCTGGTTTTTGAATGTACGTGATTAAATGTTTTAATTAGTTCTAAAAGTATTATTCAAATTTCTTAGGGGGAGTGGGCCTAATTTTCCCATTATTTTACACAAATGGCCTAAGCTACTTCTTAATTCATTTACACAAAAAGGCCCAAATAGTTGCCATCCCTCGAAACCTCTCGCGACAAACGGAAATAGTTCATCCCCAATCCCCATCCGCTACTCGAGAGAAATCGAAATTTGCCAGTCACTGTGAGTCTGCCGATCTTTTTGAGTCACCGGCGCCACCCGAAGTCTTTGATTTCGGTTTTATTTCTTTTCTTCCACCATTGCTTGGATCTCTCCACCTGTAAATAATTAACTGGACAAAACCCAGTAGAATTCTTCATAAGGGGAACTGCAATCGTGCAAGTTCAAGCAACAAATTTTCCATTGCTCAATTTCTGAATTTCATATAGAAATAAAAAATTACTTATTTTCGAAAATAATCGTAAGCCAGAATGAGTGGAAACGAATTTCGATTCTTCTTATCATGCGACATCAATCTCCCCGTCACTTTCAGAATCGAAAGATTAGAAGGCAAATTACCACCGCCCAAGCCTCCTAATTCAGGTAATTGTGAAAAAAAAAATTCAATTATTTATTCTTCTTGTGTTGGAGTTTATTATTTATCATAGCAAATTACCACCGCCCAAGCCTCCTAATTTTCAGGAATGTCAATTACAATATTTATGCTTGAATTATTCAGATGACGTTGATTCTGCTTCAGAGGAGAGGAGACCGGAGATGTACGTTGAGTGCTTGTTGTACATTGATGGTGCACCGTTTGGTCTTCCCATGAGAACAAGGTTGAGTTTTCATATTATTAATTGATTTTTTTTATTTATTTCGCTTGTGTTTTTTAAAAATATTTTCTGGTTTTTTGATTAATATTTTATAAAAATCTCGTGATGCAGGCTGGAATCTTCAGGTCCATCATATTGTTGGAACGAACTAATTACGTTAAGTACTAAATATCGCGATTTGACCGCAAATTCACAACTCGCTGTCACTGTAAGCCATCCATCATATTTTGGAATCTGCATATTATTTTTATAAAATAATCTGCTTGTAAATGCTGCATTGAAATTATGAGAACACGTTTTTTGTTTGTTTTATTTATTCATGTAACTTCATAATGAATTTCTGTTTTATGTTGATGATGTGCGAATGTAGGTATATGATGTTTCTTGTGGTAAAAGTGATGGAGTGGTTGGTGGGGCAACCATTCATCTGTTTAACATGAAAAAACAGCTCAAGACCGGTAAGCACAAGCTTAGACTTTCGTCAGGGAAAGAAGCGGATGGTTCTATCAATACAACCACTCCCGGGAAGGTTTGTTTTTGTTTGAAATTTCCATGGAATGAACTATGTACACTCAAAAAGATATCCCACTGTACTCATGCTACATATGGAGCATGAAATTGGGATTAGGAATGGGATCAAAATCGATTTTGACAATTCCAATTCAATTGCTTCAAACATATGCAGCAAAGATATAGTAACTAAAAGATTTGATTGCATACTGGTGGTTTGTGATAGGTTCCAAAGGAAGAGCGCGGGGAGTTGGAACGTCTGGAAAAGCTACAAAATAAGTATGAGAGGGGGCAGATTCAAAGAATTGATTGGCTGGATCGTCTTGCATTCAAAGCTATGGAGAAAATCAAAGAACGTGAAAGTATAAAAAATGGAAGTTCTCATATATATACTGTTGTTGATTTCTGCAGTTTTGAACATCGAGTGGTGTTCCAGGTACTCCCCTACGTGTCTGTATTATTTTGTAACTTCTTGACACGCTAAAAATATATAGGCTCCAGAGAGTTTGTGTATAGTATCTACTTCATGCCTTATCAAAACTAGTGTTTGATTGCTGAATTCAATCAGAAGAGAATATATCAGTATACTGCTTCAGCAAGTTGTGAGAACCATATTTTTGTTCTTTTTTTCTTTGTATTTTAATCTTTCAAAAGTAAAATTGGTGATTTCATTGTGTCTATTTGTTTTTCTTACAAATTTCAGACTAGAGTTATTCGCTTGCTCATGAAACATGTCGATGATGCTCACAGTACACACATTATAATAATTGACACAATATTATGATCTTCCTCTTGTTATTGACATTCAAAGGGTGCATCAAATTGTTCTTATGTAACAATCTTTTTCTTATGAATTTTGTTTTTAGCAAAAACTTAGTTAGCATCGTCCTCATAGATAGATTTATGGGTTATTTTTTTATAGATATGGGGTAAAGCAAGTGAGGTGCTGAGGTGTTAAGTTTTAGTTTCTCTATAATGAAGCACTTGCTTTTTAGCGTTTGTGTAGATTAGATGTATTATGATGTTGCTTAACATTGTATCGTTGACCACCTTTAGCCTCCTTTCTGAAGGTAGTTTGTGTAAGTTTGAGGTGAAACATATATGACAACACAACCACTAGAAATGACAATATTGAGTTTAAAAGGTCATGGCTTTATGAAGTTTGCTAAAGTTAAATGCAGTGAGTATAATGTTCCTTCTCAAAGTATGTGCAAGTTTGATTTCATTGAAGTATAAAGGAGATCTTAATACCAATTTGCTTTAGCAAGTATAATCCGACCGACTCATAGTTTTATGCATCTATCATTGATATCTGTTGGATGTTCTCAGTCATAATTTTCACCTATATCATAAAACTTCTTTTTGCATTATGCGCAATATCTTATCTTGAATTGGTAACTGAAATTTCTCCTATTGAAATAGGAATCATATTTTTCTTTTTCCAATTGATAGATTTGGTACTTAAAGAATTGAAACTTAACATCACTTGGTATGTAGGAATCAGGAGCAAATTTTCTAATACCATCTCCTATAGCTTCCACGAATGAACTGGTCACAGTTTGGGATCCTGAAGTGGGAAAGATAAACCCCTCTGAGCACAAGCAACTAAAGCTGGCTAGGAGTTTAACTCGGGGCATCATTGACAGAGACCTGAAACCAAGCTCCACGGAAAGGAAGTAAGCTGTTGTTTTAACACTGTTCTAAGTTTACTTTTGTTGTGGAAATGTGGTATCTATTAGATGAACACACGATGGAGAGAAATATGGTATTTCTTGTCAGTATTCAAATAATATCAAGGACATATGTAAGGAACTAGTCATGGGAGTGAAATTTAGTGAAAGTAGGCGTAAGCTTGTTTCAAGGTTCTGTCTGAGTCTTAAGCCTTTTACTTTAGTCATGAGATAAGTTCATTTGATGTACGTTTTTTGATGCTGACTTGGTTATAGACTTGTAGTTGCTAAGATTAGTGGGGATGAATGGTAATGTAGGACTTTAAAAGAGCTCAGTTGTATCTAAAGATAGAATAAATCTAAAATACAATAATATTGTCATAGTCATAGTCTGAAAAAAAATAATAATGGAAGGCTACGAGCCATTAATATAGGCAAGGAACACGCACATGCTGAACCATAACGTTTCAAAACAGAAAGACACAGAGATGACAAGAACATGTTCATTAAAATTATTTATACTTAGTACATTTGAATTTTGATATAAATATCAATAAAACTAATATGTCTTTTGAGCTGTAGCTGTAAATTTTTATGGTGAAACTTTTCGGATAAGGCGACTTACTATTTGTTATATACTAAAGAAACTTCAAGTCATTACTTATTTATAGTGACGAGAGAAAAAATGCAGGTTGATATAAAACAATTGTTATAAGTTTATATAACTTTTTCTCTTGTGATTTTTGACCTTTATACAAAACTGTTTAAAAGCTAAAACTTTCCTAATTTACATGAGTAATGCTATCTACCTATCTGGACTACTGATCATGAGCAGTAGGTGATATTAATTGATATGGCATTTTAATGGGATCCATATCTTTATATTTGAGACTTATTGATTAATGCCACCTAAGATGACATATCTAGATTGCTAATGATCAGCAAACTAGATAGATAACATTATTCAATTTATATTCCAAAATTTAGATTCCTTGACTTGTCGAAAATTTAAAATATATACAAAAAGAGAAAACTTCACATGACGTGTTGCTCTATATCGTTGAACGTCCAAGTAGTAGGCATCAAATACTAGTTGCACACTGAAAATCCACCTTAGAGGTGTTCGTGCTTCACAGGTAGACGCACAAAAAAATATCACGTTTGCCCAAATAGTTACTGTTTTATTCATTTAAGTTTGATCACTAATACAAAAGAGAGACTTGGATTGGATGTAATATACAGAAAAAGTGAATTCTAACGAACTCGTTTAGGATTTTATGCAATGAGAAGTTATTTTCCAACCAAAAAAAAATGCAAAATAATTATTATATTGGCTATATAATCATTGGAGGGCATAACATTCACAAGAGAAATGTAAGAGAAATGAGGATCTTAAGATAGATTTGTGGCTATATCTAGAATGGATAAAATAAGAAATTAGAGCAGAGACCAACAATTGAAGGTGATAGTGATTGAAGATAAACACTGAAATAACAATTACTATAATAGGGATTCGTTTTTATGGATCTGAAGAAGCTCTCATTTACAAGAGTTATGATAGGCTCCAATCCACCTCACTCATTCTGGAAGGACCCAGAAGAGGAATAGACTTCAAGTGGGTAGAAAACTAAAGTCTGTTAGATGGGAAATTAGTCAGGAAAACCTGTTAGAAGTACACTATAAATATAAGTAGAGATAGCCCTATAGGCAGGCAGAATTTTGAGGAAGGATCTAGTGGAGAGTATTGGGTCTCTCGAACACCCAAATATCTTTTCCTTTTCACTCATAATCTGAATTTCCGAGGGCCATGACAGCAATGATGAAGAGAATTGATTTAATGATGAAGAAATTGGACAGGCAGGAAAGAGAAAGGAAAAAGGGAACGCAGAGAACTCACTTGAACCTAGACTCATTACGGAAATTCCTCCCAATTTTGATGGAATCGAGGCAAATACAGTCAGCCGTAATTGACGTGAGCAACCCACTGTCATAGAATACCGAAGAGTAATTGAAATCTTACCAACGCCATTGCCAGCGATACCAGACGAAGTACTGGAGAAGAAATTGTTGGTTATGGCGGAAGCTGAAGTCAGAATGCACAAGACTAAGGGTCTGGGCCAAATTATGGAGCTGGCCCACAAGAGGAGGATTGCATAATTTCAATCAAGCCAGCTATGTCAATCTTCTGCAATCTGGGAAACGATTATATACATTCCTAAAAAGCATCGGATCACTCCAATTTTAAGTCCCAGTTATGTGGAGGGAGAAGAATGCCATTGGGCATCATTGTAAAATAAAGGGCTGCAATATCCTGTCGTGGAACAACTTGTTGAGTATCCCTGCACAATTCTCAATGGCCAGAGTTTGAGTTCAAAGGATCTGTCCACATTATCAGAACCAATAAAAGAGCTTGATATCATTTTGACCCAGATTGCTGCAGGCATACCTTTGGACATCATGCCAGGAACCGATGACCATGCATACTTCTCCTTACCACAATCGGCTTTGCATAGATGCCTTTTTCCTGAATCATCAGCTTTTAACACTTTAGGTCCTGCAGTAACCCTCATTCCTTTGAGTTGGACAGTGTGATCTATCCTGGAACGTTGGGCAAAACATAGATGACTTTCAGAGATATTCTGATGCAAATGATAAACTTGCATTCGTGGGAAGGACGTTGATCAAATGGAAGGATTGCTGGACTTTAAGGCTTCCTGGGAACCATTTGAAACGATCAGGCAGCAATTCCCTTGTTCTCACCTTGAGGACAAGGTGGATTTTAGGGCGGTGGGTATTGATAGGCTCCAATCCATCTCACTCATTCTAGAAGGACCCAGAAGAGGAATAACCTGCAAGTGGGTGAAAAACCAAAGTCTGTTAGAGGAGAAATTAGTTAGGAAAATCTGTTAGAAGTGTGCTATAAATCTAGGTATAGATTAGCCCTATAGGCAGGCAAAAATTTGAGAAGGATTAGTGGAGAGTATTGGGTCTCTCGAACACCCCAATGTCATTTCCTTTTCAGTCATTATCTTTTTTTCACGTAAAGTAGTCTAACTGCAAGGCTGTAATTCTCATTTTTCTATTCATCTCTGTGTTATTCTATTCACAACAATATGTTAGAAATTCCCAGTTGATTACTCTTGTTTGGTTGCCATATCTTCGTGTGTGTCTACATGGGAAGAAGTGCGAATTCAGAGAAGGATCTTATCATGTTACTATTAACACGTTTGTCTAAGGAACTGATATAAAGGGAGGTAGACCAAAATTAACATAATCTGATGTGGTAAAAGATTTGATTTCATTGAATGTATCACTATGCTAGACAGGACTAAGGGTTAAATTGTTTAGATGTTGTGCTGATTGTTTACTTCTTCAGTGTGAGTGAAGTTCTCAAGTAAACCAACTGGATACTTTCTGTGTTGAGTAGGATCTGATTTGCTAATTGTTCCGATGCATACATATGCAAATTCTGTCTTAAACTTTATCTTGTACCTAATTCAAGAAGTACTACCTAAATTAATGACTGACAAGAGCTGCTCCCAGTTGGCAAAGAAGGTGGTCGCATACTTTCTTATGTGGGTGATGTGGAGGGAAAGAAGAGCCTTAGAAGGCTGGAAGGTGCAGATTGGTGTTTATAAAGCTCCATTCGTTTTTTTATAAAAAAATTCCTAAATAATGGTCATAATATTCAGCACCACAACTTCTTTATGTTAATTGGATTTTTTGTTCTAGCTTATCTGAAATCCTATTTATGTTCTAGGTCAATTCAAAGAATATTGAAATACCCCCCAACAAGGACCTTGAGTGGAGAGGAGAAGCAACTTCTCTGGAAATTTCGTTTTTCATTAATGTCTGAAAAGAGGGCTTTGACAAAATTTCTACGGTGTGTTGAATGGAGTGATGTTCAGGTGAAGTCCTAATGGGTTCCATTTATACGATGTTTTGAATTTTCCTATAATATATACATATGTCTTGCATCATTTTCTTCATCCTCCATCTTTCACTATTTGTAAATAATAAAATTATTATAATTTGTGTTATTTTCAGGAAGCAAAGCAAGCATTAGAATTGATGAGCAAGTGGGAGACAATTGATGTTTGTGATGCACTAGAGCTTCTATCTTCAGTTTTTGAGAGCGAAGAGGTTAGTATTCAAGACATATTGGCTAGTGCGTGCTTCTCTCATCCACATTCTAATGGTTCTATTTAGATTCTATTTTCAGCAAATAGCAGAGGAATTTGTTATCGGTATTTGCATTAAAGCAGGCTACAGTAGATTTAGATGCTTTTGTTGTTAGTAGTAATGCAGTCAAATTTTTCTTTGGTTGGACTCGACCGAATGTTCTAAACAAAAACAATATATTAAATTAGTAAGCCAACCAAATGTTTCTGAATCTCACCTCCATTACAGGTCCGTGCATATGCTGTTACTGTTCTTGAAAGAGCTGATGATGAAGAGCTCCAGTGCTACCTACTTCAGCTGGTCCAAGCTCTTCGGTTTGAACGTTCTGATAAATCCCGCCTAAGTCATTTCCTCGTGCAACGCTGTATGCTTCCTGTGATAAAGACCATATTCTTTTAACCAAGTTTATAATGGTTTTTAGCTCATTATGAGTATGACCAGAATCATTCTGTTGGCAGCATTACGTAATATTGAGTTGGCTAGCTTTCTCCGGTGGTACGTTACAGTGGAACTTCATGATCCTGCATATGCAAGACGATTTTATTGTACCTATGAGATTCTGCAAGAAAGTATGCTGAAGGTTGGGGATTTTCTTTCTTAATTTGCTACTTATGCATTCACATGTTTAGGGCTAGACATGGTCCAAGAATTATCAGGTATTTAGTAAGTGGAATCGTCAGATCCAAATTTAATTATGGAACCTTTCGGGTTCGGTTTGGTTCCCATGTTCCATATAATAATTAAATTTTTTAATATTTACAACAACACTATATTAATTTAATTAATGACATGTTCAATTTTATTTCTTACAAAGTAACTTAGTTCAATCTTGTGATATCTTTGCGCCTCTCTTTATTGAGTTAGAATCGTAAATTTGACTGTTAAAATCACAGGAAGATGAAGATAGCGAGCTCACAATAATGAAGAGAGATGTAGCAGAGCTTCCAATTCAATTTCTCCATAACGGCAAAAACGGCATTACTGTAGAATAAGATATTTGAGTAAAATTTAGGTCAATTTGATTAAATTGGGATTGAGCTGAAAATTAGAAATAGTAAAAATCATATTTTGAGTTTGGCTAAATTAATTAGTTAGCAAATTTATTTAGAAAAAAATAATTTAGCTTATTTAAGATTAAAAAATCAGTTAAATTCTGTTCTTGGTCTATAATCAAGAACAGAACTAAATTTGTCGGTTCTTGATTCAGATACCCGTTCTGGTATTTAACTTACGACGAACGGTTCGTTCGGGTCCGGTTCGAAAGTTTTGTCCAGTCCTATATATACTTGTTTGATAAGTCCGAACACCTTAGATTATAACGCAAGACTGTCCAGTATGCATATATATTAGTGTGGTTCTTTTACGTGAATGTTTGGAACAATATAGGACTTGGCTGTATAATAAACAAAATTTAGCAGCTTCTTTTTTCTTGATGATGCCCAGTTCTATCCAGTCCTAATAAAACATGCCAATGTATGGTTTCGGGATATTGAAACCCTTTAAGTGCCATCTACTGGAAAATTTGCTGATAAAACATATCTATTACCGTCCCTTTTATTTATGATAAATATAAGCTCTAGCTAGTACAATTCAACGGTGATTATCTTCTAATAAACTCCTCAGGAAATAATATTTCTTTTCGTGCTCAGACATATTGGTTGTTGTGGAGTAGTCGAGTTAGAGAGAAAATCTTGTATCATAATGAATGTTCAGTTTTGTGAGTAACGCATGGCTACTGCTGTTTCTCTAAGGAAATTTTGACCATACCAATTAACATGAAGGTTTATCTTGTTCATCTTACGTTTTTCTTGGCTTCGAAGAAGTCAGCTTACTGGATTTTCATTTTCACAGTTGGGAGCTGGTGCTAATGGTGATGAAGATGGTTTTAAGTTATGGCAGAGTTTGGAGCGTCAAACAGAATTGACTGCACAATTGTGTTCTATAATGAGAGACGTGAGAAATGTGAGAGGTGGAACTCAGAAGAAGATCGAAAAGCTTAGGCATCTTCTTTCGGGGCTTCTTAGTGAACTTACATACTTTGATGAGGTAATTGCAAATTTATTTGTGTATTGATCTTGGTTAACTTTTCGTGGCTAGTGTAAGATGCATGTTACGCAACTGGAAATTGAACATGTCTCACATACTAGCCTACATATTTATTTTTATGATAACGAATTAACATTCCTATCCCGTTTTCATTTTGAGAAATCTAAGCAAGTTAATCTGCATTTCAGCCAATTCGATCCCCTCTAGCACCTAGGGTACTTATAACAGGGATCATACCATCTGAATCGTCAATTTTTAAAAGTGCATTGCATCCCTTGCGTCTGGCTTTCCGAACAGCAAGTGGTGGAAGTTGCAAGATCATATTTAAAAAGGGAGATGATCTTCGGCAAGACCAGTTGGTAGATTCTAAGTATTTATTACGCACTTGATTTAATGTATCATTCTTTCATAAATGTAATATAATGAGATAATATCAGGTTATTCAAATGGTGTCACTAATGGATCGATTGCTTAAGTTGGAGAATCTTGATCTGCATTTAACTCCATACAGAGTGTTAGCAACTGGACATGATGAAGGCATGATGGAATTCATACCATCCAAATCTTTAGCTCAGGTATTTTATCCTATCTATTGACCCCTGTGGTGATGGTAGATGTATTTACTGCTTAGATTCACCCTTGTTCCGTCCTGATTTACTATTGTTCTTTAAAGGACATATATTTGATGAGTTGCACTTACCATCTTTAAATTTCTTCATTTTGTTTCGATGTTGTTCCTTTTCACTCTCAGATTCTCTCAGAACATCGCAGTATTACAAGCTACCTGCAAAAATTTCATCCTGATGAAGATGGACCATTCGGGATTACTGCCACGTGTCTTGAAACATTTATCAAAAGTTGCGCGGGGTACTCTGTTATCACATATATACTGGGCATCGGTGACAGGTGATCCCTAGTATGCCAATCTGCATGGAAATGAGTTCGCTGCCACACTAACTTTTTCTTTTTTTTTTTTTCTGTTCTTTTATTTTCTTTAATAGCGGAAGTTATCATTTTTTGTTTCTGATAGACCACCTATCATATTCACATACACGAGAAGAAAGAAAGGAGGTGGTAGTATAGGGGAGGTGGCAGGGAATCACACATAGTTGTTATCAGTTAGTTATCAGGGGTATTTTGGGGAAATGTAGGAGTGAGGTAGAGTCAATAAATGTGAGAGTGGGGGGGGGGGGGGGGGGGGAATGATTATTCACGTTTTGGTTAAGTCTAAAGGGGGAGAGTCCAGGCCTCTCGAATGCCTTGGAGCTGTTTCCTTTGTAGTGTTTTCTTTGATCAATTCAATACAATTAATCTTCTTCATCTATATCTCTTTTCATTTCAGTGAAATTGCAGAATTTACTTGACATCCTTTGGGAATCTATCAAATTGGTATCAGAGAAACACGGTTTTGGGGCAGAATGACTCTCGCTGATCGGGTCAATGAGTTGGAAGCAAGTATTGGCGGCATGCGGTTGGAGATGCAGGAGGGCATGGGATCCATGAGAAAAGAACGACAGAGTGATATGGCAATGCTGATGGAGAAGCTGGAGTTGATGGCGAGAAAGTGGGATGCACAAGAACAGGTGCAGAAAGAAAAAGGACCAGCAGTTGGTTCATCTGAGGCTGCCGCCCGAACTGAGGTAGGAAACAATTCCGTTGACCGGAATCGGAAGGAAGAAGGGTGGAAAACAGAGGGACAGGGAAAGAAGTTAGAAATGCCTGTTTTCAGTGGAGACAACCCCGATGGCTGGATTTTTCGAGCGAAGAGGTACTTCACCATAAATCAGCTCTCAAATGAGGAAAAACTTGAGGCAGCTGTTGTATGCCTGGATGGAGAAGCTCTAGCATGGTACCAATGGGAGGAGAGTCGACATCCAGTGAAAAAATGGGAGGAGTTGAAGACAGGCTTGCTGGAACGATTCCGACCCTCACAAGAGGGCACCATCCTGGAAAAATTCTTGGCACTACGTCAGGAAAATACGGTCAAGGAGTACCGACAGGCATTCGAAATTCTTGCTGCTCCACTTTCGTCTTTACCGGAGGAGGTTCTGGTGGGCAACTTTGTGAATGGTCTGAAACCTACCATAAGGGCTGAGGTGAGGTGTGGAAGCCCCAAAGTTTGGGCCAACTTATGGAGCTAGCCCAGAGAGTGGAGGACCGGGACGAATCAATGAAACAGGCCCAACAAATTTTCGGCCCAAATAGGAGTAGATGTAATCCATATACTCCCAACCTAACCCATTCTCCTGGACAATTCTATTCCCCCAGCCCACTACAGAGAACGACGCAGGCGATTCCGCCTGCGACGATGCCAAGGGCGACCACTGTCGCCTCCGGGTTCCGTATGCCGGTGTCGGCCAAAGGAGGGGCTCCTTTCAAACAGCTGACTGATGCCGAGTTACAGTCAAAAAAAGAAAAAGGGCTCTGTTACCGTTGCGATGAAAAATTTGTGCCAGGTCATAAATGTCGGAACAAAGAGTTACGGGTGTTGGTGGTGCAAGATGAGCCAGAGGAGGAATTAGAGGAAGTCGTCGGAGAAGAAGGGGACGGACCGGAGGAATTGATAGAGCTGTCGCTCAATTCCGTCGTGGGGCTGACCACCTCTAACACTATGAAAGTTATGGGGTCCATCAGGGGGCAGCCAGTGGTTGTATTGATTGACTGTGGAGCCACCCACAATTTTGTTTCAGCTGAGTTAGTTGAGAAATTGGGGTTATGCACAACGGAGACGACTGGTTATGGAGTTTTAATGGGGACGGGACTTTCAGTCAGAGGCGTTGGAATTTGTAAAGGGGTGATGGTTTCGCTACCAGGCATAGAAGTGACAGAGGACTTTTTGCCCTTGAAATTGGGTTGTACAGATGTTATACTAGGGATGAAATGGCTAGGGTCCTTGGGTGAGATGCGAGTCAATTGGGGAACACTTACCATGCAATTTAGAGTTGGAGGAGACTTGATACAACTTCAAGGGGACGCGAGTTTGAGTAAAACGCAGGTAGGCATGAAATCAATGATGAAGGCGATTAAGGGTGGGGGTCAGGGAGTGCTATTGGAGTTGAGTAGCATGGGGGTTGTAGAGGAAGAATCATTGGCTGAGATCCCTACGCTGCTGGAAGGGACACTGCAAAGCTACGAGGGAGTGTTTGACATGCCGAATGCCCTGCCTCCTTTCAGACATCATGACCATGCCATATTATTACAGCCTGGAGCAACACCAGTAAACGTCCGGCCTTTCCGCTATCCCTATTTCCAGAAGAATGAGATTGAGAAGTTGGTTAGAGAGATGTTGGCTTCAGGCATCATACAGCCCAGCATCAGCCCCTTTTCTAGCCCAGTCCTACTAGTGAAAAAGAAGGATGGGAGCTTGCGTTTTTGTGTGGATTACCTCGCCCTCAATAGAATCACTGTGCCTGACCGGTTTCCTATACCAGTGATTGACGAGTTGTTGGATGAATTATACGGTGCCCGAGTATTTTCAAAGTTGGATCTTAAGTCTGGTTATCATCAAATTAGAGTGAAACCTGAAGATGTCCCGAAGACAGCATTTCGAACTCACGAGGGTCATTAGGAATTTCTCGTGATGCCCTTTGGGCTGACAAATGCCCCCGCAACCTTTCAGCATTGTATGAACGAGGTGTTCCGGCCGTATTTGAGAAAGTTTGTGCTCGTCTTCTTTGACGATATTCTGGTGTACAGTGGAAATTTAGAAGAACATCAGAGTCACTTGAGTATAGTTCTGGGGTGTTTGCAGGAGAATCAGTTGTATGCTCGTTTGGACAAAATCAGTTGGAATACCTCGGCCACATCATTTCTGAAAAGGGTGTTGCGGCGGATCAGTCTAAGGTTGAGGCTATGGTCAAGTGGCCCGTACCACGTTCCCCCCGGGGACTCCGTGGTTTTCTGGGGCTAACAGGTTATTACCGGCGATTCGTAGCAGGGTATGCAAATATTGCTTGGCCGTTAACAGAGTTGCTGAAGAAGGATGGGTTTCACTGGAACACAGGGGCCGAAGAAGCATTCCAGCGACTCAAGATCATCATGACAGAAGTTCCAGTCCTGGCTTTACCGGATTTTTCCCAAGAATTTGTAGTGGAAACAGATGCCTCAGGATACGGGTTGGGGGCCGTTTTGATGCAGAATCAACATCCTATCGCCTACTTCAGTCAAGTTTTGCCACAGAATGCGCGGCGGAAGTCTGTGTACGAGAGATAGTTAATGGCCATTGTGTTTGCACTGCAAAAATGGAGCCACTATTTACTGGGTCGACACTTTACTGTGAGGACTGATCAGAAGAGTCTGAAATTCTTACTTGAACAGCGGATAGTAAGCGAGGAACACCAAAAATGGCTGACTAAGCTGCTGGGGTTCGATTTCCACATACAATATCGACCGGGCCTTGAGAATAAGGCAGCTGACGCTCTTTCCAGAATCGAGCCAACTTTGAATTGTTTATCTCTCTCTGTTCCTACAACTGCACAGTCTGGGGAAATCATAAAGGCAGTGGCAGAGGATGAGGAACTAAGCAAGGTGGTGACTGAACTACGATCGGGAAAGGGAACCAAGGCAGGGTATTCATTGGTTGGAGGGGTTCTTTTCTTTCATGGAAAGATCGTTCTACCCAGAACATCTCCTTTGGTAACTATGGTTCTTCAAGAAGGTCATGACTCTAAGGTGGGGGGCCATTCGGGTTTCCTCAAAACCTACAGGCGGGTTAGCCGTGATGTATATTGGCGGGGCATGAAGAAAGATATCAGGGAATATGTGTCTCGTTGTTCAGTGTGTCAACAAAACAAATATTTGGCCCTAGCACCAGGAGGGTTGTTGCAACCGTTGCCTATTCCGACACTCATTTGGTCTGATGTTTCCATGGATTTCATTGAAAAGCTGCCAAGGTCTGGGGGTTGGGACACAATTTTAGTTGTGGTCGATAGACTAAGCAAACATGCGCATTTCATTGGTCTAAAACACCCGTTCATAGCTCCACGGTGGCTGAGGTCTTTATTCGGGAGGTTGTCCGGTTACATGGGGTGCCCCACTCTATTGTCTCTGATCGAGATCAGATATTTATGAGTAGATTTTGGGCTGAGCTTTTCAGGGCACAAGGAACACTACTCAATTACAGCACGGCATATCACCCACAGACCGATGGGCAGACGGAAGTGGTGAATAGATGCTTAGAAACGTACTTGAGGTGTTTTGTTTCCAGCAAACCGCGGGCGTGGAATCAATGGCTTCCATGGGCTGAGTTTTGGTATAACACATCGTTTCACTCCTCAACCAAACATACTCCCTTTCAGATTGTTTATGGGCACGACCCACCCTCCATTTTACCCTTTGACAAAGGGATTACAGCCATCTCCACAGTAGAACAGATGCTGCAGGATCGGGATGAGGTGTTAGAAGAACTAAAAATGCAGCTCTTGCGTGCACAACAGAGGATGAAGCTACAGGCNCCACCCTCCATTTTACCCTTTGACAAAGGGATTACAGCCATCTCCACAGTAGAACAGATGCTGCAGGATCGGGATGAGGTGTTAGAAGAACTAAAAATGCAGCTCTTGCGTGCACAACAGAGGATGAAGCTACAGGCTGATTTACACCGTCGTGAGGTTCAGTTTGAAGTGGGGGATTTGGTATATCTCAAGCTGAGACCCTATCGCCAGAAATCAGTGGCGAAACGGCTGACTGAGAAGCTATCTCCACGCTACTATGGGCCATTTGAAGTGGAGTCGAAAGTGGGCAAGGTAGCTTATCGGCTAAAGCTACCTCCTGCGGCGGCGGTGCATCCGGTGTTTCATGTCTCGCAATTGCGAAAGGTAATTGGTGATGCTCCTTCAACAACTCAGCTGCCATCCCAGTTGATAGATGTTGAGGAATTCATGTTCGAGCCGAGCAAGTTTTGGGGGTCAGAACTTAGACTAAGTCATCTTCTAAGGGGGCAGAAGTGCTGATCAAATGGAAGGATCGTCCCGACCATGAATCTTCCTGGGAGCAACTGGAAGTGCTTCAGCAGCAATTTCCTGACTTACACCTTGAGGACAAGGTGGATTTTGAAGGGGGGGGGGGGGGGGTGTGGGGTGATATTTACTTGACATCCTTTGGGAATCTATCAGTTTCCCTTAGGATTTGGGGTAATGTTGGTCATCATTTACTGTTATAGTTTACTATGTGATATTAGCTATTTCGCAGTAGAACATCTTAATAAACCTGAAATTAACATCTCTGCTAGTTGCACCCTGTGAATTTTTTTATTTTTTTTTGTATTAAAAATGGAGCTCTTGTCTTATTTATCTTCTTGGTGCATAGGCACCTTGATAATTTGCTGCTCCAGGATGATGGCCGTCTTTTCCATGTTGATTTTGGTTTTATTCTCGGTCGAGATCCTAAGCCCTTTCCACCACCTATGAAACTTTGCAAAGAAATGGTTGAAGCTATGGGCGGAGCAGAAAGGTATTTGACATAAATCTAAGCTATTAGGTTCTACATCTGAGTTTTGTTTTGTGCATTTATCTGCAAATGTTGCACGAGTTCTTTCTATGCTTCATATTTGAGCTAAACTGGAAAAAGAAAAGAAGAAAAACGAAAATAAGTGAAAACAGACATTTCATTTGCTACATGTTCATTATATTTTGTATGTATCCTTTTGTATCACTTGACATGTAGACGGTTGGATGGGCTTGCTGCCATTTGATGTAAATTATGCACTGTTTTGGTAAATTATAACATAAGCTAGTATTTGCATTCTAGCTTATTCTATATAACTGTTGTGTGTATTTTTGAGGGGCAGGTGATCCCCAATTTGTCATGTATATTTGTGCTTGGGAATTTTATTGCATTTGATTTCAGGTTGGGTTTAGCCTTAATGGTGGGTCTGGTGCCTTGGTGGCATCCATCATTGGTGCACGGCATGTTTTGGATCCATTAGGGTGATTCTTGTATTGTTGGTGGTGGGGAAAATATGCATGACACTGCTGGTAGCCTGGTAGACATAATATTTCCTTTTTCTTCTGTTTGTTCTCTTGCAGTCAATACTATACCCGGTTCAAATCATACTGTTGTGAAGCATACAATATCCTAAGGAAATCAAGCAACCTAGTACTAAATCTGTTCCATTTGATGGCGGGGTCCAACATTCCTGATATAGCTTCTGATCCTGAAAAAGGCATTCTTAAGGTGATTTCTTGTCTTAATTACTTCTCGTCTTCTCGATCCTTGTTAAGCCATAATTTACTCTGATTCATTCTGAGACCCAACTTCAACTTTCCTTCTGTAGCTTCAAGAGAAGTTCCGGTTGGACTTGGACGACGAGGAGTCAATACATTTTTTCCAGGATCTTATCAACGAGAGTGTCAGTGCATTATTCCCACAAATGGTGGAAACCATTCATCGATGGGCTCAGTATTGGCGCTAATAAGACTCAAAACATTCTTTGAGGTGCAATACAGGTCAGCTGAACATATGCCCACCCGCCTTTTATTCTGCGGAGTATGGATATAATTATCTCAGAATAAAGACTTCAGATAAATTCCACTTCCTGGACCCTATATCCTGTATCTTATGGGCTCACGGGTCTGTGAGTGCCATCCCCGTGCTTGTTTGAAAATTGTCAAACTAGATAATTTTAATTTTCCGGACTTGTGTAGCTGAAAGGCTCCCGGCTTGGTTCGTGGTAAAACAGAATACAACTGTACAGTCTTCTTTTCTTCGATGTTTATTGTATAGCTTTCAGATCATTTATATTCTGTTGAATCAAAGCACTGTGTTTGTAAACTTATTGTTTGGATCAATGTAAATGGTGAATGATGCTGTCTTACACTGGCCTGGGGTGCCCCCAGAATAATGGTATCTAGGAGTAAAAAGTTTGATTAATCACTGAACTTGGCACAATGTCACGTTGTAGTCACTGAACTTTCTTTTGCTGCCCAATAGTCACTGAACTTATCAAAAGTTCATTCCATTCGTTACTCACCACGATCCCGTTTGAATGGCCGCTGATGTGGCACGACGACGTCCTATTTGGCAACAAACGGCGTCATTTTCCTTGCCACCTTAGACTCGTTATGAAAATACCCATTTTCTCTAAGGAATCGTTGAGGTTCATTTTGGTGATCCGGCCATCGACGTTCTGATCGAACATTTCGAAAACCATTTTGAGTTCAATGGCATCCATTCGACGACGAATTCGATGAGAAGGTGAAATGGGTTTTTCGAGAAGATTTTTGGGATTGGGATGCCAAGGAGAAGGGAGGTATATCCTTCGTTTTTTGGGTTTTAAGTAAAGAATAATTGTGTTGAAGAGATTGTATGCAAGCAAAATCCTCAATAAAATGGTAGGCATTGTTTGAATTTGATGAAGAATTAGTGTGAGTGAGAGGAGGAATCCTCAATTCAGATCCCACCCAAAAGTAGAAAGAAGAACCCTAGATTTCGATTTGCCCAAATTGCTTCCCAACCAATTTCGAAAATCCCCACATCAGATGATTTACTATCCCTAATCTTCCATTCCTCCATCATCCATCATCCCTCATCCATTCATAACCTAAACCCCCCAAAAACTTGAAGGAGAAAATCAGTCGACTCGACCACTTTCACACACGGTGATTGTAATCCCAGATTGAAGGCTATTGTAGATACAATTGATGACTGTATTTCTTTAATCTATAGTTGTGTATAATAGATGCAATTGATAATCCCAATAGCATCTGTAGTTGTGCATTATCAAATGGAGAAAGTATATATTTAAGGGATGAAGTTTTGATAACTAATCTTGGCCAGTGGCCAAAATTCAGACATGGAATGTAAGGCTATAGATTTAATTGAAGTTTTGTTTGTATGTTGAATAGAGCTGCTCAAATATCAGAAGAAAGGCAAGTGAAGATATCTATGAACATAACTATTCGCATGGAAAAAGCAGCTACTAAGGATAATGAGAAAGAAAAGGGAAAAGTTCTGTGAATTTGTTCCAACTATGTGACCGTGAAAGAAGTTTGTTGTATTTGTCGAACTCCATGTTTATGTAATCGGCTGTGAATTTGTCGTAAATTATGTTTGTTGTAAAACAAGAATCTTATTTTGGTTATGTTAAATCATGTTTATGTAATCTTACCTTGTTGTAAATGATGTTTGTTCACGGACAGTATCACTTAGTTTGGTTATGTTAAAATGTATACAAATTGTAAAATGAGCTCTTATTTTGGTTATGTTAAAATGTATACAAATCCATTGATTTACAATATTAACCATGTACAGCAAGTCACTAATACTGTAAAGCTTTAACTAAAACAATAACCTTGCCAAAACTCCACTACATTATGGCCATCCATCAGTAGACAGTATGGCTTCTGCAATAAATTAGAAGCATTTTTATGGAAATAACAAAACCAATTTGCAGTATAGTTGCAATGTCTATTATGTCGGCTCCATGATCATGCGTGCTCAGCCATGTAAGACTTCTCCTGCACTATCCCCATCTCATTCAACTTCGAAGCCCATATCGTTCGGTTATGCCCCAATTTGCAAACTCCTTGAGCTCTTTTTCTATTATTACACCATAGCCTCTGAGAATTGAACTAGTGCCTTCTGCAATCTTTCCTCTATTTGCTTTCTACCTTCTTTTATGAAATCATAGTCATCCTTCTTAGGTTCTGTTACATGCATGCTAGTACCTGCAGTAGCATGAATTGATATCGTGTTGCCCTGTTTTCTTGCCCTTTAGAGCTAGGTTCTGTTATATTGATATCGCAGCAGCATGAATTGGCTCATCGTGTTGCCCTGTTTTCTTGCCCTTTAGAGCTAGAAGTGAAAGCACACGCTCATCTGACATTCCAAATTCACCGTCCCCATACTCTTCTGTCTACTTTCTCTGAAATGACTGTACTCTGAAGACTTGATGAAGGCGAGCTGCAGCTTGAGTTGCATTACAAATAGCAGCCAACGAATCTTTCAATGACAGTCCATGGGGCACGTTACCATAACCAACTGAAGTTGCAGTGCGCTCAGAAACTGTTTCTACCACTTTTTCTTCATTATTACCCTCCTT
>CAIGRS010274057.1:0-10426 GCA_903798395.1 Fraxinus floribunda
ATCGAAAACATGATTCGTCACTTTTTTCATAAATATAAGATGTTTGAAATATATAATTGGATTACTTGTAAATATTGAGTTATTAACAATACAAGCAGCAGACATACATCACGAGCCAATCAACATTCGACTTATTCTAGTTTTGTCTATGTATTTCGTTTAAACTTTATTCAGTTGTGCTACACTAACAGTGTTGATGTGGCCAGTGGCCATATTCATTCAACATTATTTGTTAATAAAAACGAAAAGCAGATCGCACCAAAATCAAGATATTAAATTACTACTACTTGCTTTGGACTTGATATCTAAACACGTTTGATAATTAAAAGATTGAATAATAAATAAATAATAGGACTAAGATAGACACAGAACCTAACACATGTTCGATGGTTAGATTGTCTTGTTTTAACTAAAGGGGTGACTAAGCCATTTGAAAATATGGAATGAGGGTCATACAGTATACTGGTCCAACAGAGGGTCTTTAAGGCCCTTGATGATCCAACTACATTCTTTGAGACTGCAAAAAATTGATGAAACAACTGAAATAGCATATACTAGTATAATTTTATATATATTGGATAATACTTTTAGGCAAGTTGATTATTCAAAAATTGCTAGAGATTTGTGGACTGCCCTTGATACATTGTTTTGACTTATTGAGCGTTCGTTTCTAGTATACAACAAAAAAATCAGTAGAGTCTGAGTACTGCGGATACTACTCCGACAAACTGACTTAGTATCTTAACACTATCACTAAGATCTTAACAGAAAATAAATTATGCGTGCACACTGGAAAAAAAATTCTTTTTATGCAAAAAAATAATTTTCTGGAGGAAGATGGCTGAATAAATAGATTGTAATGGAGAATTGACAGTCATGAGTTATGTTATTAACCACAATTAATCCGGCTATTAATCTCTCTATTAACACGTGCATAATCACATAAGTTTCAAGAGTTAAAAGAATTTGAAAGTTTTAGGAAAAATAAAATAAAGACAAAATGTGGACCCTTATAAAGGTCAATTTCTGGTCAATTCGGTCCGACATTCGTGTACGAAGGTCGAGTCGCACACAAGTTCAAGATTTAAAGCTTATTTCGGTTCGTGATTTGCACCCTCCTGCGCGCATGTGGAGAAAGCGAGATATGATGTGTACTAATGTTTATTTTAAAGTGCGTTCGTATTTAAAGTAGTCATACCTTTATCTATTTTCGTATGCGAGATAACTTTAAATTAGTTTCCCTTCAACTCAAAACATTTTCCAATGCATTATTTTGAGCCCCAAATTTCATTCATCCGAGTACCATTTTTGGCAAATAAATATTTGATTTCGATGTTCTTGTGGAGGAGAATACAAATCAATTTTGATATTCCAAAATAACCAAACGTGTCTCACTCAAAATCTATGCCAATGTTAACCACTGTATTCATTTTTCCAACAAGTTTTTCATTCTACACCCATGCTCGATTGTAACCCCAATCTTTCAACGAGCTACAAGAGATTGTCTATTTGGTCACTATGCATGTGGGTTGGAAAAACCCTCTCAATCGAGTGTCGGTGAATACACCTTTTGTTTCAAATCTTAACGGATTAGTCAAACCTAGAGAATGTTGAAACTACTTTTGAAGTAACACAAAGAAGAGTAACGACTAGATTGGGAGGGTCAGATCGAAAACATGATTCGTCACTTTTCCTCGTGTGCATCTATGTTCTTTTTTGAATATAATATTTTTTAATTTTAAAAATTCAGCTTAGTTTATTTAATATTTCGAAGTAATTTCATTTTTTATACGAGCATAAAAATAAATTTCGAGTATTCTTGAAACAAAATAATTAGTTGCATGCTTATTTATAGAGTAATTATTAAATAAAAATTTAATAAACAGGACTGCTCGGCCCAACAAGAAGTAAAAAGGAGGTAATGAGCCATAATAAATGGGCTTATGTAATTGGTCAATTTGCTTTATACCCCCAGTTATAGGAATACTGAGTGACAATTAGGGCCCAATTCAACTCTCTCCCTTTTTTTCACCCCAATTCATGTTGAATAATGCTATTAAATAGTCTATACACTAAAGTTATAGGCTCAACAAAAAAATAGAATTAAGTTATTCATTTGATTATATCTTTCATTTAATGTCATTATAGTGTTACTTAAATTGATATTTTAACATCAGTTATGTTGCATTTAAGTGACAAGTTATCTTAAATGAAATTATGTTCTTGCATTTAAAATCATATATCAATTAACTGTCAAGACGAATAATGTTATTTATCATTATGATGATGAAACATCAACTATATGGGTCTATATGGAATAATGGAATTGAACAGTTTAATTTTCATAAAAGAGATGGGAAATAGAGAGAGAAATGTGAAGAATAATGAGCGATATTCCATTATCATCGTGATAAATAGTATTACTTTATCAAGACTGATGTTTAGCACCCGTAGTACTAATTAATATTACTCTGTCTTTATTAGGGATTGCTCCCGATGGCGGTTAGCATAGTTCTCTCGAATGGTAGTTTTAGTTTGGAGGCACTAACAGTCGTAGTTTAGTATCATATCATTGCCTTAATGAAGAAAATAATTCTTAAATCGAAACATTAATAAAAAGACAAACAAACAAAATAATAAATTCTCGAGGAAAATGGCTGAAAATCCAAATACTCAAAACTATCACAGCGGGAAATATTCTTCTTTATCTCATTTTTGTGTAATTAAATTTGCACAACAATAAAAACAATCATCATCAGAAATTAGGCAACAATAACAATAATAATAATAATAATAATAATAATAATAATAATAATAATAATAATAATAATAAGCAACCCAAATAATAAATTATTTCTATAATGTAGGCCCTGTTTGTGCCACATTATTTTTTTCATTCTCATTCTTCTACTCATTTTTAACCACACATTCTTCAATAAAATAATATTTTCCATCACATCATTAACTTTTCCTTTTTTTTCAACCATGTTTGAACCACATTATTTTTCTCATTCTCATTCTTCTACTCATTTTCAACCACACATTTTTCAATAAAATAATATTTTTCATCACATCAATAACTTTTCCTTCATTTTCAACCACATATTCCCCATCACATCAACAGTAAAAATGCATTCTTTTTCCAAAAATGTGCACCAAATATGGGCGTAATTTGAAAAAAAAGATTCTATAAAAAATATAGATATTAGTCTAGCAAAAAAACAGGACAAAATGCCCTCCAGGGCACATCCAAGTTGGCAAAAGAAGGGCGTTGCTGGGCTTGCAACCTCAGCGTGTGGAGTTCGATTCCTGGTTGGAGGAGTTGAATGATGTAATAATCAATATTGGTTGGAGGAGCTTGGTGATGTAATAACCATGGAGGAAGGCTCCCTTGGAGTCATGAGTATAAGGAATGCTCGAACTCTGATCAACTTGGACATAACCCGCGGTTTACCTTCGCCAGTTACTGAGGGGCTGGTGGCTGGTGGTCCAGGAAATTAGTCTAGCTAAGTTGGGAAGGACGTTTTGTGCTATTTAGCCTTTGAAAAAAAAAAGATTCTATAAAAAATACAGAGATTAGTCTAGCAAAAAAACAGGACAAAATGCCCTCCAGGGCACATCCAAGTTGGCAAAAGAAGGGCGTTGCTGGGCTTGCAACCTCAACGTGTGGAGTTCGATTCTTGGTTGGAGGAGTTGAGTGATGTAATAATTAATATTGGTTGGAGGAGTTTGGTGATGTAATAACCATGGAGGAAGGCTCCCTTGGAGTCATGAGTATAAGGAATGTTCGAACTCTGATCAACTTGGGCATAACCCGCGGTTTACCTCCGCCAGTTACTGAGGGGCTGGTGGCTGGTGGTCCAGGAAATTAGTCTAGCTAAGCTGGGATATCTGGGTACCCCAAAAAAAAAAAAGAGGACAAAATAACGTAAACATATTGAGAATTTGCTAAATTTAAGGTTGTTTTCTATCTATAATATAAATTAATATACTACATAAATGTTTAATGGAAAGATATAGTTGGTAAATTGAATCTATGTAATTAATACAAAATAAATGTCAATTAGGTACATTGACTAAAGCCATTGTTACAAATGAAAATTAGCGTTAGGGCAAAAGTGAAAATCAAATGTTTCTACGTCATCCACACTTTTTTATGTTCCTACTACAAATTTTACATGTTACACCATAATTAAAACCTATTTTCAATGAAAACATCATAACAAATTTACAGTAATTGCCTTGACCCAGTGACAACTAAAAATGAAATAATAAAATAAAATAAAATAAAAAATGTAGTATTGTAACGTACTCCCCATCCCAAAATCACTCCTCATTTCTCACATTTTCCCCCGCATATTCTTCCTCACCAATTTTCCCCATTTTTCAAAAATTCATTTTCAACCACACATTTTTCAATAAAATTATTTTATAAGTATTTCATTAATTTTTAATTACACATTCTCTAAGTCCAACTTACAACAAGTTTAACCTACAATTACGCTATAAATGGGGAGAAGAGGGAATTAATTGAAATCACAATAAACTTAAAAAAATTTAGCCCCCGTTTGGTTGGAATTAAAATCTCAAGTTAAAATCAATAATTAATTTTAACCTTACATTTCATGTGACCCACAACTTTTTAACCACACGTTTCATCAACTATTATCAAAATTGACTAAAAATATGATTTTAATCTCTATCAACATGGTTAATAAAAAACTGTTGTCAAAGCAAATACTTCAAAATATTTAAACAAAAACATTAAAATGTTTTAACCAAAAAAATCCACCACCACCTTCTTCTTGCTTTATTCATATATTTCATAAATTTTTAGCGAAAGTTTTATCAAACAAGTCCTAAATTATAAATAGAAAGAATTAAGTAATGAATAAATAATTAGTAACTGTGTATTCCATAAAATATGTGAATAAAAAAAATTATTTTATGGATTATAACTAGATGCCAAACATGCATTTAACTTCTTTTAATCTTTTCAACCTCGACTCGGTGTATGTGGGCCCGAGTTTATATAGAGGAAACGTGTTGCAATACCAACGACGCGATGTCAATTTAAAGATGATGGGCTAGTAGATATGTGCCCCCAACAATAAGATACAACCAGGAAAGTTACGGTTCACATCACGGGGCCCCATATTCACTCGTCGGATCAATGCATTTATTCCGAGTATTGACCACATCATCTATCTATCCATCTATCTTAACAATTTGGAATATAGAAAAATCATTAAAGTAGACAACTTTTGTGACACACCTTTCAATTCCTACCCTAAATGGGCCCACAACGTTTCATCATAAGTTTGAAGACAGAAACATGGGCCAAGATACTCGGACATTTCACCCGGGTGGGCCCACTATTGGAATAGGTATAAACGTACAATAAATGAGTTGTTTTGAAGGAAACTTTTGTTAGGTTGGCACTTTCATAACGTGTACATGTTGTCTGACCTAGAATAATTAACATTTGATAATGTAGATAGATTTTTATTATATGGTTCAACTTTATTTAATAGAACCTATTTTTCATAACTTCAATTTAGTTTCATCCCGAGATTTATTTCCTTTAAAGGATAATGGTTTTTTATCAAGTATTATCTGATACGACGTACCAACGTGTTCATGACATGTTTACATGTCCATATATTATAACGTACATGTGACGATTCAGTACCTCATTTGATTAAATATGAAAAAGGTTAATTTCAATTTAGATCTTCACGATAATATAAATACAAATACTAGTAAACAAAACATCGTATGCAATTCCGTAGTCTTTATCTTGTTTTCTACATGCATGGGAAGACTTTTAAGCAATGGAATTTTTGGTTTCTTTTACTTTATTCACACAAACTTATTGTACCAAGAAAAAACGTACCCTTGTGTAATTATGCAACATTGAATTTGCCTCGAACTTTGGGAAGTGGTACAAGTAGATCTGACCGAATAATATTTTGTGTGACGAGTCTGATTGAACGTCTCAAAATATACAATATAATAATAATAATAGTATTATTTGCAAATAATAAGTCTTGTAGGGTGTAAAATAAAAATTTATTTTTTATATTATATTATCGTTGACGCAGTTGAAAAGAATTCAATTCAAAATTATAAATTGGACAATCAAATTTGGAGAAGTTTGAAACTTGAAGGGATTGTCTAGTAGATGAGATGCTCTGTGTAGTCAAAATAATTAGGCCACCCAACTCCATCCCCACTACCCCTTCCCCACCCCTACGCTTCTTGAATTTTGAATGTGTTATGACTTATGAGGAACTTTCGTGAAGACAACAACAAATTTTAATTATTTTTTTTTATTTTACTTTTCATAGTTAAAAACATCTCAAACATGTTTGTTACGTAATTTTTGACAACAAACAACAATAATTGATATGTGATAATGAATTTTATTTGTTACTTTATCCATTATGAGTTGTAATCTAAATCCACTCGTAATATATAATATGTAGACTTTTGTAACACTGTCGTTGAGTCGAGAATTAAATTATATATGGTATATCGATCTCGTGGAGTCCGATTCTCGAATAGTTTAACAAAGCCATATAAAAAGACGAAGTAAAAACGACATCACACAAATTCGTAAGGTTTTTATGTTAGTGATAAAATGAAAAATTGACACCATTGAAGGGGTCCCACTTGCATCAATATTTCATGTGGGTTCCACTTATATCAAATTTTCATGTGTGCCCCACAATTCAGTGATACATAACTATCTGCCATCTTTTTATTCTGTCTATTTTTAAATTTGGGCCTTTATGATATACGTTGACAGATAACTAGCAAACAATTGTGAAAGGGATATTAAAGCACATACAATTCTTTCAACTCCTCCACTAATTCCAAACTAAAGATAATTAAAAATAAATAATGAGATAACTGAGTCACGCTTAAGACTTACTGTAATTACTTTTCAATTACTCAAATTGAATATTCAAATAACTTTCTGGCAATCAATACGGGTTGATATAGGACGTGAGATAAGGCTCGCTCCAATCACTCTCGAGAATTATTCAGGCGATGTGCAAAAAAATAAAAAAAATATAAAAGCGTGTGTTGCGAATTCTAATTTAATATTTACGTAAACGTGTAAGCTAAAATATCATAACAAAGACAAGGCATCCACTGATTGAGTTCCTTAAATTCAATAAGGCCGTCCAAATTGACATTCAATTTTCTATACTCTAACCTTATTTTATGTTTTGATCAATGATCTGTTCATTTGTCTTGAAATAACGTATGATAACAACATCGTGTTAAATAGAAATTATACAAGTGAGGTTATATTGAGATGTGGTGGGCTCGTTGAGTGATCAATTTTAATCAAGCCGAATGCGCCGGATTATTTGTTTCCATTTGGCACATGATTGTGACATTTCAAATATCGAACTAAACATGTTTTTTTCATAATTAAGAGAAGAAAGCCTACACGGTACGTTCTTACCAAACATGTCCCATTATCATGAAAATGTTGAACTTATCGTTCTATCAAATGAGTAAAATAAAGAAAATAATATGATTATCTCAATTAATATACATTATGATTGTTTCATTGAATAAGGAAAAGATAAAGGGCAGAAAGGATGATTCTTGGAAAACAGTCGGGTCCATGTGCACATAGAAAATTTTCAAGAATCCGAAAAAGTTATATGTTTTGAAGAAGAAGAGATAAAGGAAGGCAATGGGAAATTCCTAGAAACTAGACTTTGGATCTCTTTTGGCCATCATTACTTCCGACAAAACAAAAACAAAAACAGTATTTAAATAAATAAAAAGCCATCAGAATTGAATAAAATAAAATGCACGTGTCATTTACGTTAATTAATTTTTATCTAAACTACGTTAAATAGGCAACTAGTTAAAAAAATTTATAACAAGGGACATGGATTTCAATAAGGTACTTGAAATGCTTTAACAAAGTGTCAAAGTTGCTTTCACATCACTATACATGCCGGAAAAGTTAGGAAATTGCTTGGTCCATGCCTTTAATGATCTATTTTGGAATCAAACTGCCAAAAACTCGACTTTTTCAGCACCTTCGCATCTTACCTAGCATGCCATGTTTTGTCAAGTACCGTTTGAACCATTTTTATACAGAATTTAGATATCTATTTGATTCCCACTACAAGAGGCTACTCGTGTTTGGTATATTAGATTGAGAATTACTAAAAGCGATAAAAGATGAGATGTGTGTGAACAATTTGTCTATTATCTGGTTCACTTCAGTTCAACTCATAGTATCCATAAGTTGAATTGTCAAGTACTGACCTAGCCGAATTTCTTATGAAATAATTCAAATATTTATCAAGTTACGTGAGGCTACTCGTGTTTGGTATAATAGATTAAAATTGATCAAAAGAGACAAAATATAAGAAGCTTGTGAAAATTTAGTAATTTTCCAATACACTTCTATTCAATAAGTTGTATTCTCAAGTAACAGCCTAACTATTTTATCATAGAAATTAGAAATTAAAATCTAAATTTTAATTGTAATTTAAATTAACAACATATTTTATAGAACTGACAACTTTTTAACTACATAATCCATCAATTTTTATCAAAATATACTAAAAATTTTATTTTAATCACCACCATTCAAGTGCTAAAGTCCTATTTTTCAAGATTCATTTTCAATCATATTTTTCACTAAAATAATTTTACACGTAAATCGAGATTTTTCCTTCTTTTTAACTACACATGTTCTCAAAATCACTTTTTAAAATGCATTTTTTTGTTCTCTTACTCAAACAAGTGCTAAATATTATATAATATGTGTGTTTGAGCCACGTTATTTTGAAAGAATGTATTCCAGAATAGTGAATTGATGGAGAATGTGAAGTTGAAAAAAAGGAAAAATTATTGATGTGGACCATGTGGTAGAAAATATTATTTTATTAAAAATGTGTAGTGGAAATGAGTAGAAGAATGAAAATAAAATTTTTGATTTGGCTCAAACAAGGATAGACTATTCAAGTATTCAACCGTGTTTTGCATCTATCAAATTGAATACAAATTCACACTCTTCAATATTCTTGGACGTTGATGGCAATTAGCATAAACAATTGTGTAATCAATTCCCACTGCAATTTATGCTCATGATATTGAAGAGTAATATTATTCATAATGAATACGGTTGATAGTACGTTACATACACATGATACTTTATTATTTGATGTATTAATGTGATATTTTTTTATTACCTCATGTATTAAGAGGTGTTCTGTGAGAATTAAAATTAGATTTTTAGTAGATTGTTATAAAAGTTTTTAAAATGTGTGGTTGAAAAGTTGTGAGACCCATAAAAAATGTGGTTAATATTGATTATTTGACTTTAACTTAGATTAAAATTTGATTTCAATTTGTACCAAACATGACCTAAATAAAAAATTGACACGTGTATGCCACGAAAAACGATCGATAATTTTAACCATGAATAGCATTAATCAATATTGAATATGCCCATAATCTCAAAACTTGGACCAGTTAAAAAGTGGGATGCCCGGCAAAAGTCGGCCAGGAAACTCCAACTCAATATATGCTGAACAACTTTCAGCTCTTTAACCATTTCTTTTTTGCCGTCAAAATTAAAAAAAGTGAACCAATGTCGACATTGCACCCTTTAATACATTTTTCTCGATAAAAGTAGATATTGACTAGATGATATAATAAATAAGATACGATTAAAAATGAAATGCGATAAAAGAATAAACAAATTATGTTAATTCGCTAAACAAATTTACAGTAAGCTAAATTTTCATCAAGAAAATGTATAATTACTGTTTTTTTATGCTAATTTCTGACATGGCCTTTGATCAAGTAGACGTGTTAACGTGCAAAGTGGCAGTCAGGGCAGATTTACATACTGGGCAGCATTGGACAGGGGTGGTCCCACTCCCACAAATGTTGCAGAGGCAAAGATGCCTACATGGCAGCAACAACACACATGATTCTCTCTCACCACACCTCCTGCACATCCTGCCACCGCTTTCCGCCACCGTCCGCCGCCCGTATTCACCTTCGACTTCCCTATAATCATTGCTGCCGCAGCAAGACTCAACGTCCTCCTCCACCGCACCTCCACCGACAACGGCACCGCCGGAGAGGCGCTCGTCGCTAACATGGGCCAATACTTGTTCGAGGTTTGTACGCAGAGAGTTGGCCGTAGCCTCATTTGTTTGTGCTAAGTTATGCAATAATTGGTTTTCCATAAAAAGACTCTTCACTTTCTTGAAGAACCAAATTCACTTTCCCCATTCTCTGTAACTGAACTTCCTTTTCCTTTAGTTTATTCATCGCACGTTCTCCTATTGCCGACAACAATAATCTCGCTTTTTGCTTTTGCCTCTCTTCCAATTCCAATTTAATCCTTTTCGTCTGAAAATCACCATAA
>CAIGRS010274058.1:0-13905 GCA_903798395.1 Fraxinus floribunda
CAGCAGCAGCCTCGTCACGGAAGCCGCGGCCCTTAGTCTTCTTGGGAGCGGGGGATGAGCCGCCACCGGTAATGGCGGACTTGAGCCGAGGGGCATTAGCTGCTGCTCCAGCTCCGTTTGGAGATGAAGCGGTGGCGTCTCCTACGTCCTCGTCCATCAGATCGTCCTCCTCCGGCTCGAAATCCACCGCCTCTGGCTCTGCGTTCACCATTGTAGCACGTTTTCCACCGGTTTTTAGGCTGCGGCCTGTGTGGGGAATATTAATGAGGGATTTTGTTCGTTAAATGCCGGTTTGTTTCCACTTTCCCAGAAGAATGCATTTTAAAATATGTAGATTGAGAGAGAATTTATAGTTAAAAAACAAAGAAAATTATTGAGTTTGATGTAATATTATTTTATTAAAAAATACGTAATTAAAAAAAAAAATTGTATCTTGAAAGTAATGAGATTTAAACAGTGATTCAGTTTGTCTATTACTATATTGTCATTTAATTATTATAATTTATTTAGCCGTTGTTTGATCCTTATTTTTTTCAAACATGTTTGATGTGTATTTTTTAGAAATTATTTTGTGAAAAATAAGGGTATGTTCTCTTCGTGTTTCAATTTTCAGTTTTAAGTTTTGAATGCATTTTGAGTTTTACGTTATGAGGGTATGTTTTGAAATTGTTGAAAATACGTTCTTTTTGTCATTCTGAAAAAATGTTTCTCAAAATATAAAAATGGAAAACACATTTATTTGGAAATTTTGAAAATATTTTTTTATAATATTTTCTACAAAACACCACCACAAAGCCGCCGCCACTAGAATCATCACTGCCAACCAAAATCAACACAACCACCACTGTCATCGCCACCACCAAAATCGACACAATCAGTCACCATTGCCAACACAACTACCATTGTCATTACCAATCAACACAACCAGTCAACACAATCAATCAACTGCCAATCGAAATCAACACAACCACCACTGTCTGCCATCGCCACCACCAGTCACCACCGCCATGGCGCCTCCATCACCACACCCATGTTTGTAGCACCACCATCACCACACCGCACCATCAACACAAGTTACACCACTGCACCACATAATCGTCGTTGACCGCCACAACCACAATCAACACCTCACCAGCACCTTCAACAAAAACCTTCGTTGCCGCCATATCGAAAAAATAAAAAATCCCCTAAAAGTGCAGATCGAAAAAACCAAAAAAAACTACAGCAGCATCGCGACGTCGTCGCCAGATAAAAGGAAGCGACGGGATTGGATGAAGAGACGATTTTGTGCGTTTTCCGTGTTTTCCATTTTTTTGGTGTTTTGTATTGAAAATGCCCAAACGTAAAAAAATGACGTTTTGTGTTTTCAGTAGAAAAAAAAAAAAAAAAATTGTTTTTCAAAACTCGTTTTCACTGTTTTGAAAAATCGAAAATAGAAAACAGTAAAGAGAACATGTCGTAAGTCCTTGATTTGTGTTTCAATTTTCAAATTGAGCCTTTGTTTGACGGATTTTTTTGGAAATAAAGAATTTTTGAATAGTAATTTTTGAGAGAATGTGTAGTTAAAAAGTAATAAATTTTTCTGAATTTACATGAAAAATATTGTGAAAATATGTAGTTGAAAATGAGTATGAAAAAAAAATTAGAAATAATGGTTGTCAAACAAGGGCTAAGTTTTGAGTTTATTTTCATTTTTTTGTTTTGAGTGTTTATTTTTAAAATTGCTAAAAACATATTAAATTTGTAATTCTAAAAAACTATTTCTCAAAACAGAAAATTATAAAATACATTTGATTTGAAATATTGAGAAATTGTTTTATGGTATTTTTTCAATGAAATTTGATTATTCGATAATATAATTATTTTATGTTAGTAAAATATCAAGTAATATTTTTTTGTTAAAAAACTAAAATAAAAATAAATAATAAATTAAGTTGACAAAATATATAAAATAAAAATTAATCATGGGAATTGAGAAATTTATCTATGATCATTTAAATGTGTTTTGCAGAATGTTTACGTAAATATTCATTAAGAGTTTGAACAATTTTTTACTTTTATTTTTAGAATTTTATATTTCTAGAATTTTTAGAATTTGTCCAAATATAATGTTTCGTGAGAAAAATATTTTTTTCTAACTTTTTATATTTGTTATTTATCTAGCTTATTAATAATCTGAGGGACAAATAACTCTTCTTTTTACTCCCTCCTAATATATTTTTGGGTCTTGCTACATTAACCCTTTATATTACACTTTGGGATACTCGGGCCCACCCCCTTCCTCACATGGGGGTCGGGTCCCACGCATACCACGCATTAATTGGTTGTGGGACCCGACCCCCATGTGAGGGAGGAGGTGGTGTCGGGTAACCCAAAGTGTCATCCAAAGTGATTAAATAGCATAATTCTATATTTTTTTGGACTTCATCAGAAACAGGATTTCTAATTAACAGAAGTTATAAAATAAAAAAAATTATTGTAAAAATTGAAGACACGAGTGCAAAAATAAGTAAATTTTGAGGGTTAAAAAAAAAAAAAAACTGTGGTGTGAAAATATGACAACTGTGTTTTGACCATGTTACTTGAATTTTATAATATCTCTGGTTTGACATTTTGCTTAAAAAAGATTTAAATCAAGGTCAATATTTAATTTTAATCATATATTTCATGGGATTCCTATTTTTTTCAATCACGGTTCTATCAATTTTATCAAAACCTACCAAAATTATAATTTTCATCCAAACCAAACAGAACAATAATATACAATGAGAATACGCTTAACTTATTTCCCTAAAGGTAAAGATAAAATTTAAACTCCTCTATTTTCACCTTCTTCTTATACTTATGAATTCGTACCGTGCACTTTTTGTCTCGTCTTTAGAGAAATGAGAAGTTTAAGCCTCCATAATGATAAATAAACACATAATAATAACCGAAGTTTAAAATGTACGACAAGGTTAAGTTTTAAACCTTAAGAAACCTATGTAAATTTAGGCGAAGCAAGTAAAAAGCATAAACCTTAGTTAGGAGGCAGCACATTGTTAAAACACTCACAATTCATAGAGCAGTGAGGCGAATTTAAAAAGCGTATCTAAAATTGCACATGGTTTGTGCCCGATGAGATCATTGAAAAGTGTATCCGTCATTTTACCATAAATCATGTGTACATTGTTCTGTCCTTTATATGTGAGTGCATTTTTTGGATAATCAATTCGTTTTTCTTGCATTTCATTACTTTCATGTTTGTTTCACTTATCCGCATTTTTTCTTGTAATTTGTATAAAAAATTAAAATAGCAATCCCTTATGTATTAAGCACATGTTTGGCCTGCATTCCTTTGAGGAAAAAATGAAAATTTTGACCATTTTTTTCAAATTATTGGGCCCCACTCTCTCACAAGTTGGTCAAATATTTCGGCTAGCCCTTGTCTAACGGTAAGAAATTTTCTAGAAATGAGAAAAAAATGTCTAAGAAACAGGGGCTAAATCACCAGATAGGTGTATCACTTTTTTTTTTTTTTTTTTTTTTTTTTTTTTTTTTNTTTTTTTTTTTCCCCGAGAATGCATGCAGTATGCAATGTGCCTCAATAATGATTTGATGGTAATATGATTAAATAAAATGTAGTCGGGAAATATGAATGAAATGGATCAGCCACTACACTTCGCACCATACACCTAATACTTTTTAATGCATTTATTTATAGAATTTTCTTAATTGTCACTTGTTATTTTAATGTGAAGTGCCAACGAAGAGATTCTTTAAATTCATGATCGAAAATCAAAGTCCAACCCTGATTAAATTCAATTCGTACTGAACAATACTCCCGACTCCTCCCCTGATTGCAAGCAATGGAAAGTAATTGAGATTATTACTATGCTTTGGGAAGCAAATACGTGTTTTTATTCAAATTTTATGAAATAAAGAGAAGTTATAATGCTTGTTAGAGATGGTTTAAAATTTGATAAAAAAATTAAAAAAATAAAAAAAAATTTGAGGTTAAAATCAACAATTAATTTTAACTACATAATTTTATGAAAACTATAACGTTTATCAACATTTCACGAGTTTTTATCAAAATCTACTAATTTTTTTTATCAAGAGACTTTCAAAGAACCCCATATGTTTATTATTGTCAGCATTCTAAAAGGTATAAGACGTGAAGGTTAAACTTTATGAGTTCAAGTGTGCCCAAAAGAAGTATCGATGTAATAAAGAGTCATCATGTTTTATTATTATAGACAAATAAAATAAATAAATAACATACCTTGAAAATTTTATAAAAACTTTAAACACACTCTTCAAGTTTACAACAAAAATAAAATTCTCAAAATTATGAACACTACTATTACTTAGTAGTGAATTCACTGAATTAGATTGGACATAAACATATCTTAAATCTTGGCCAACTCTTTGCTGATGGCGGATCAAAAGTCGTAGAAGAATTTGAATATGAACAAAGCAGCGAAAATAGATTGAATGAATACTATGTTTTTTTTTTTTTTTTAATTAAATCACTAGTGCTCTGATTTTTTACACAAATAAGATAGGTCGGTTAATGTTCGTAGGCTAGGTTGGATTTTTATTATTTTTTCTGTAGAAATTATGACCTTTACTGTTTTTTATAACCAATTACAAACTTCTTGTGCGTCTTTTCTTTTCGAGTTAACACACGTATGGAATCACTAAAATCATCATTTTCATTTATTTTTATCCAATTTTTCAATAAAATATTGTGAAATGACGAATGTATTCTTGTATTTAAATATAAAACAAAAAGCTTGTTGTCCCAATTTTTTGAGAAAATCCATTTGCGCAGAACAAAAACATTACAGAAGACTCACATCCTCTTACATGAAAGTGGGTCCCGCGAAACAAAAAAATAAAAAAATTACCCACCCACCCCGCCTTTATGAGTATCTGTCAGGCTTCTGTATCTGTAGGTATAGCATTTCTCCAATTTCTTTATTGTTTTGCAAATTATACCAATGTTTTTTTAAAAAATATTTTCTTCCTCATCCCCACCTCTGTTAAAGGATAAAATCTCACATCGAATAATGATGAAAACATAAACTAATTTATAAGAGTTTAAGCTACTCCTCTTAATAAGGTTAACATTTTAAAATGGAATCTCAAATCTTAACATGATATCAAAATCCACTAAAATCTAACGAACAATTCGATCCGATTCAAGTATTTCAATTTTCGTGGGAAAATAATAAAATAATTTAAGGAAAAACTAGTTAATATAAATAAATAATAAATAATAATAGATGTTTTTTGATAGTACTAAAATTAAATGTTAAATATTAAATAGTTTGTTTATGTATTTCAAAATTTTAACTCTCTAAATAATAGAATATATTCTTTAAAAATAAAAAGGCTCGTAAAAGTGTTCTTAGGGAGGGATGTACTTAGAAGTCAGAGCATAGTCTAAGTTGAGGGACCACCAATATATATAAAAGATAAACTCAAACACCCCTAACAATAGGGTTAAAAAACCCATTTGGTCCCATAACTTTAGCCCTGGTTTCAATCCTATCCCTAAACTCAAAATTAATTTAATTACATCTCGTCAAATCGACGCCTCTTAGAATTTGGAGGTAGGATTTGATGAAATGTAGTATATAGACATCTCGTACAAGCCACATATGCAATCCATTTTGCCAAATAAGACCATTTTGTTAGTATTGAGCAAGAAACGTAGATGGAAGGGCAAATGGAAAATTTAAATAGAATTTGATGATTGATTCGAAATAATTTTGAATTTAGAGATGGAATTGGAAAACAAGGCAAAGTTCAAGGACCAAACTGATTTTTTACTCCCCCACCAATGGTCAAATCCACGACAGATAGATATACACAGAGACCCACAAATACACGATATATATGTGTGTATATCGGTAGTGAGTTTTTACACTCCCCAATGCTGCAGGTTGAACTGATACCAAAAGCGGTGACTCATCATCACCAAAGCAAAATTGCTTTTTACCATCCAACTGCCTTCGTTACCAACACACCACCACTTCTTCCGCCTTTGACCGCCACCTCCAAGCCCTGAAAACGAAATCATGAGATGCCCAAAGATATAAATGAAATGAAAGCTAGAAGATAAAACTATGCCTATAAACACTCTCTCTTTCTATAGATACACTCACGTACTCCCCTTGTATTTCGTATGAAATGATTATCCAACTATATGCACATTTTCATGCTTACCTTTTACAACAAGATTGAATCTTGGCTACTGCTTCGTAGTAATCTCAACCTCCTGTAATCTCTCTATGTATATCTAAGATTTTGAGTCGCAACTAGTACTTAAAACCCTTCTCTCTCAATATATTCAGAGGAAAGATACTAGAACCATGGATATACACGAGGCAACAAAAATAGTGATGTCAAGAATCAAAAGTTTGGATCCAGAAAATTCTTCAAAAATCATGGGTTATATACTCTTACAAGAACAAGGGGAGAAGGAGTTGATAAGATTAGCCTTTGGCCCTGAATCCCATTTGATATCCTATATGAGCGAAGCAAAGGCCTTTTTGGGTTCAACTCCTTTGTCAAATCTCACAAAGCCAAACAACCCATTTTGCCAACATTCACCAAGAATCTTGATTCCAAATAGTGGGATTTATTTAAACAACCACACTTCTTCTCCCCTTGTGGAATTTTCGAGTAGTCCCATGCCTCATTCTTATGGCTCTAGTACTAATTTTGATAATAGCAACAATGGTTTAGGTTCATCAAGATCCCCACTTTCTTTTGATGGTGGAAATAATTTTGGTGATGAATTTATTAGTAGTGGTGGGGTTGGAGGGCTACATCAAGGAGTTCAAGATCAGTTGTCATTTTTTGACGACTCTATGGTGGATCCGAGAAGTGATTCTCTGTTTTTTCCTTATGGTGAGGATGCCAATAATATTCATTCACCTCAGTCCTATCCATTTCACAGGAGGAGTTCTTCAGTGAATGATGCTGCTTTTCTTGACAACGCAGAGGATGAAAATGGTTGTATAGGTTTTGGGTGGAGGCCTTGCTTGTTTTATTCAAGAGGGTTTTGCAAGCACGGTAGCAGTTGCAAGTTCTTACATAGTGGAGGAATTGATGTGGGGTCTCCAAACAAAATTGATTCAAGATTCGATGAACTGTTGAAAATAAGGGCCATTCAACAGCAGAAGTTGGCATTAATGGCTTTAGGAGGTCACAATCCCTTAGCTTACAACAAGAGCATGAACTATTTGAATGAGAATCAGAGGTGGTTTTATGGAAATCAACTATATTTTTACTTTATTCTAATATTTTTGTTGCTTTATTATTTGTGCATATTACGATAGTTGTGATTTATACTATTTTTTTAAAAAAAAAATTATTTTTATTAAATAGTTTTTTTTTTTCTGCATTGATAAGTTTAATGGTGATTTACTTATTCCCGAAGCCTTTTTCTATTAACTTCTACGTGGATTTTATTATTTTCTGATCACCATAGAACCAGGTATATTCAAACAAGTGGGACATTTAGTTCTAGATAGTTGAAAATGGTATATCAATTAGCCAGTACTTTGGTTGTCGACTTGTTATAATTAGGATAACATCTTTATGTTGGGTTTACGTGTTTCAACTAGTTCTCTGTGATATCTTATTGGCAACATGCTGCATTATAGATCTGCCATTGCTGCGTTGACAATGGGTGAAGAATTCCACAAATTTGGATGTGGCCGACCTGACAAGGATGATTATTCTGCAATGGGATTGATCGGAAGTGCAAATTCAAGCTCGCGACAAATTTATTTGACATTTCCGTCTGATAGTACGTTTAAGGAAGAAGATGTTTCTAATTACTTCAGGTTAGTGATTCGTGGCTGCTGAAAACATTGATTCTTGAAATTGCAAGCAAACTGTGTACTCATTATCCTTGTAAAATTCTGATTGTAGTATGTATGGACAAGTGCAAGATGTTAGAATTCCATATCAGCAGAAGAGAATGTTTGGATTTGTTACATTCACCTATGCGGAGACTGTCAAGCTCATCTTGGCAAAAGGAAACCCACATTTTGTGTGCGACTCTCGTGTGCTTGTTAAACCCTACAAAGAAAAGGGAAAGGTCGTGGACAGGTACCATTTTCAATCTATATCATCACTTATTTAAAAACATGTTTATTCTTTCGTTCTATTATTAGTCGAACAATTCCTAGGAAACATCAATGTCAACAACAACATACAGAGAGAGAAGAGCATATGGCTGGTTTAAGCCCATCGGAGTTTGCTTCAAGAGAGGATTTTGATCTCCCTTTGGGTAAGCAAACGAGCCTGGCCGTTGATACACCTCAAATATACGAATCTATTATCTGACTCTCTTTTTATCATTCCATTAGGGTCTAAATTATTTTACAGTACACAAGATATAATGCAGAGAAGAAGATTCGGACGGGAGGCAGAATTGCAGCATAGTATTGATCTTGAAGGGCGACGAATGATGAATTTCCAACTCTGGGACGTCAAAAATCAGCAACATAATCAACAAATAATACCAAGGCTGTCAGTAGCTGTCCCTAATTCCTCGCTGCAGTGTCAGCCTCAGAAAACTAGAATTCTTGATCTTCCATCTGATGCCATAAATCAAGAAATAGTAGAAAGTCAGCTCATTCGAATTCTTATATTTCATTTACATTTATCTTTAGAGTTACTTGTTCGAAATTTTTTTTTAGTGTTCCAATTAATAACAAGTGGCCTTTATATTTCCCTGTCACAGAGACTAATGGTAGACAGGAAGCAGTTGGATCTGATGAGAAGCTGCCGACCCAAGTGACTGAAGTTTTGAATAACAATAATACTGAAAGTGAAAACAAGGAGATTACAGATACTGAAAACTCCGATCTCCCAGAGAGGTATTAAAAATCACTTTTAGATGAAATATAAAGTATTAAAAATCACTTTTCGATGAAATATAAGGTTATCACTTGAAAATCTTTTATTTGAATGTGTACAAAGATAAAAAAGAGAAGAGGTTGTTTATTTGAATGTGTACAAAGATAAAATTTGTGGGGAAAAAAAAAAAAAAGAGCACCCAGTACGCATCAAATATCTACTTTTTCTAGATGTTGAACCACATCATAGAATAGCTTATCTCTTAGAGAGGGACACCATTGTTTATTTGAATTTAATTTTCGACTCCAGAGGTTCTTTTCCATAAGATTGTTTGCTGAATTTCCCATTTTCTAATGATATAATGTTCCTCGTATCTTTTACGGAAGCAGCTTTGAGCACACCCTTCCCAGCAACTTGTTTGCTTCTCCTACAAAATTTGCTGCTGAACACAAATCCGTCTTCTTCCAGAATTCATCTGAAGCTGGCTTGCTTGTGTCAAGTACAACATCTAACAATATCCCTAATACTTCCCAGCAATTGGGCCATCAACATGGTTTCTAGTTAATCTATAGTTACTTGCAAATGCCAAGGTATTACACTGGTTTGTCAGTTCTCTTTTGCTTAAATTACCGTCAAGTTTACTTTTGGTCAAGAAGCCATTGAAATGTAGCTGTTAGAGCCAAGCATGACTAGCAAGGAGGGTTTAACGTAGATAGGTACGAAAACCCATTAATACTTATACTATGCAACCCTGTATTTATTTTTGACTGAAATTCTACTCCATTGCTCTTCATGCAGAAAATTTGAGTAGCATATACAAGGAAGTAGAAAGTCCTCTTGTAGCTGTATAGCCCTTATCATAGCCAACAGAAGAAAATATCTGCAAGGAGGATACATAATGCATAGATAAATGACAGATGAACTAATTTCTGAGAGTGGGTTCTTTCTTGTTTAGTTTTATACCCTTTCTGTTGTATGCTGGATCAAACTGAACTATTGTTTATGAGTTAAAACAAAAGAGCCAGTAGTAACTTTTTTATATGATAATAATTTTACTGTTTCTTTCTTCTTTTTGTCGCCTTTTGTCCTAATATGCTGATATTTGCATTTATGCTGTAAAAATTTAAGGAATGTAAAAAAAAAGGCAAAAAGACTGATGTATGATTAGTGAAGAAGTGATGGACTTAAGGGGAAAGGTATAACTTTTTTTCCTATCCATTTTTAAGTTATAATTACTCCTGATGAGGAACAACCTTTTATCATCCACTAGATCATCACACCAATAAAACAGAATAAAGTGCAACTCTGTAAGAAATATCCAAAAACAGCAACAACAAATTAAGCCTTGTTTCCGATAATTAATTCAGGGTTGGCTTTGTAAATCCTTATTTCTCTTTCCGTTCGGTTGATAGCTAGATCTATTGGAAGATTTAAAAGAAACTAAGTTCTTAGCTACTACAACATGCCTTTTTTTGGTCTACCCCTTCGTCCGACTTATTGTGTCGATACAGAAGGAAAATGGGAATAACAAAAGGAGAATGAAAGTAAAGGGGGTGTTCTTTTGTGCTTTAATGCTTTTCAAGGCTACTTCAGGACACTCTTGTCTCGTATTGAGTTCTTTAAGGTGGACATGGGTGGGTGTAGGTCCACAAGCTCACATGGGTGCTGACACCTTTTGTATGGTATGAGGGTGTACCAAAAACACTCCTTTCACTTTCTGCCCCTATAACTTAGATTTTAATGCAGATTTTTGGCCATTTGTTTTTGTGAGTTCTGCTGCCTTTTTCTGGTTTAGCATCGTGTCTTTCTTTTTATAATTAGTATATGACTGTGTTCATGTGCTTCTGTTTGCTTCTTGACTTAAATCCAATGTTAAATCTTGTCTTCTTACAACATTGTAAGATTGCTAAACAGACTAGTGTGTATGCTGTATACAGTCATCTTAAAAAATTTGATGTAGACATAGTTAAGATAAAGGATCGATGATATTTGTTTCGTTGGAATTACCGTTGTATTTGATCCTTCTGTTTCTCCTCTCGACGTTGTAGGGTAGTTAAAATAATATCTAGATTAGGTGTGTCTATCCGAGCCGAGCCAGGACCTTGCATAATTGTCAAGATCTCCATGTCAAATTATCAAGAAAATTAATTAATGCGGAAAATACCTTGATCTTGAATAATGAATTTTGAATTTGGATTGTTCCATATCTACTTGTTGATTCTAGATTTTTGATTGTGTGTTTATGGATTCCAACCCGGGCTCATTGTCGTGATCTAAACTAAAATTTTGTATATTGTTACCGTATTTCATTTGGTTTATCCTATGTACTGATCCAATCCAAAATTTTATAATGTCAGTAACATGTTTTCATGTTGTGGTTCACATGTCTGCAATTACATTTTGATTAATGTGTTGCAGCTTAGCTATTCAGTATTTAATTTACTTAAGGTGGATCCATTTCCCAAAAAGTAGAGAGGTAAACGTAACTTATTGTTTAATTAGGATAGTATCACGTTATTTATTGTTTAGTACAAATGCAAATTTTCATGGACCATATGCCACACTAAATAACGATTGCTTGCACATGTTGAAATCTTTAAAGCATTGTAAAATAATGGTATATGGTTTATTGTGGGAGATGACATATTTATATGTCGAAACGGCGAATTTCTTTCTTCTTTTTTTCCCATGATAATGACACGATTTTGGTGGGGTAATTTATGATTTGTTGGTTATAACTTTTGAAAAGTTAAAAGTTGCTCTTAAAATTAAAAAGTCGACGTTTTGATAATTTTTTAAAAGTGTTTTTAAAAGAAATTGATTTAAAGTAACTATTTCAAAAAATTCTTCTACGAAAAGTAAAAATCTTGTCAGATTGACACTTAGAACTATTCCAAATGGAGCAATGCTATTCATCCATGCTCCCAGTTTAGGTGACTTTAATATGATATGTTAAATAAAAAGTGAATTTAAATGACTTATTTAATTTCACATATCATTTAATCTCACATTAACGTCACTTAGATTGAGGTTGTAATCCTAGTGGAGATTAATAGCATTTTTGTTCTTTAGATTAGATTAATTATGCCTCGTCAACTGCTTACTGAATTTGTCACCTCTTTTAATTAATCATGTCAACGTGGGAAAATGAGAAACTTTGACTATACATAATTACATACAAAAAGAGATGGCAACCTAGTAAATTGTGAATAATTTTTGCTTATATCAGTGTAGTTAATTAGAATAGGCAGGGGTGGCCGTGGCAATGGCCGAATCGGGTCCGCGACACTGGGAGCCATTGAGCTCAAGAGTCACCTATGAGCTCAACTTTCACGAGCCCCTGAGCAGCCCAAGTACATTGCGGCCCCTAAAAATAGATTTGACAAGCATGTTTGGATAAACGGTCATGCTACATGTGCATCGTGTTTTACATTATTTTTTATATTGTGTTACGTGTCGATACATGATTGGATAGTTGTAAAAAATATCACGCTTTTCCGTCAAATATTTTTCTAATTTGCACACAATGTACAACAAGATGTAGACTACGTAATATACACATAGGCATAATTCTTGGCTAAATTTAAGGAAAATTAAGAGCCCGTCTGACAACTATTTTGGTGGAAAAGCTCTAACTTTGCTTGAAGCTGTCGCGTCAAGGGTTCGAATCTTGAAATATGGATTTGGTCCTTGGGTAAGTGCAAGTGTACAAGCAGCCTTCCACCTTGTACCATTGAAGGCGTAACATGCGATTTACTTCCTTCACTAAGACCCAGGGCAGGGCAAGTGGGGACCCCCAATGTAGGGGTTCAACCTTTAAATAATGATTTTTAGGTGAATGTGTGGTTAAAAACTTAAAAAGTAAGGAAGAATTTTTGATATATTTGTAGAATACTTTATTGTGAGAATGTATGATTGAAAATGATCGTATAACAAACCATAAAATAAATTAAAGAATGTCAAATGGGTACTAAAAGTTACTACGTATCTTATTATTTTTAAATATATATGGGTAATTTAATTTTTAATTTTGAGTATTTTGAAAATAATTATTATTAGTGTCAAAAATATAATTTTTTTTTTCAAACTTCTGATCAATAATTTTTTTTTTTTTTTTTTTAGTGCATAATAAACCTTTTTTGCTAACCCGAAAATGTCACATAATGCCGTAACGTCATATTTATTTCGTCTGACGATTTTGACACATTAATTTAAATTCCAATCTACAACTTTTATTGTTGTATATATGGGCTCCTTATTTATTGGGATAAAATAAAGGGTTACTTACAAAAATACCCTTAAAGTTAGAGATGTTTTGAAAAATACCCTTAAAATCATATGAAAGATTTTTAGGAAGTAAAAAATATCGTGTAAAATAAAAAAGTGACAAATACCAAAATAGCATCATTCATTTGTACAGCACCAATAATCATTTTTTTATCTTCTTAAAAATTAACAAAAACTTAAAAGGTGACAAAAAAACTAAAAAAAATGACAAAATTTAAAAAAGTGACACAGTGTCACTTTTTAAAAATTGACGAGCAACTTTGGCCTTTCTAAATGATAATGCATAAAAGTGACAAATAACAAAATAACATCATTCATTTGTGCAGCACCAATAATCATTTTTTATCTTCTTAAAAAGTGACAAAAACTTAAAAGGTGACAAAAAAAACTAAAAAAAGNCGAGCAACTTTGACATTTCTAAATGGTAATGCATAAAAGTGACAAATACCAAAATAACATCATTCATTTGTGCAACACCAATAATCATTTTTTATCTTCTTAAAAAGTGACAAAAACTTAAAAGGTGACAAAAAAAACTAAAAAAAGTGACAAAATTCAAAAAAAGTGACGAATTCAAATAAGCGACACAAATTAAAAGAAATTATACAGATTTAAAAAGTGACATACAATTAAAAAAAAAAAGTGACGCTCAAATAGTGACCAAATTCAAAAAAAAAAATGACGCTCAAAAAAGTGATGAAATTTTTTTTAAAAAAAAGTGACAATCTTTTGACGAAATTCACGAACTTCCTC
>CAIGRS010274105.1:0-21600 GCA_903798395.1 Fraxinus floribunda
CTTATTCTCTCTATTTTTATAACACATATATTATTCTGGTAAGTTTAGTGTCAAAGTTCAATAAATGTCATAATGGTCAAGCTTTCAATAATCATAAAGGTCACATGTTAGAATTTGACAAATGAACAACACATGTTATAATTTTTACAATTGCTTAAAACGACTAAAATTTAACATATATTATTTTGATAAGTTTATCATCAAAGTTCATTAAGTATCATAATGGTCAAGTTTCAATAATTCCAAGAAGATGTCACATGTTTGATTTTCCTCTTTTTTGCGTTAAATTTTGTAAAAATTATGTAGCCCTAGAAATCATTACCATTGTATCCCTGATTCTTACCTATAAATATAGGGCTTTGATCATTAATGAAATACACACAAGTCATAGACTTCTCTTATTCTCTCTATTTTTATAACACATATATTATTCTGGTAAGTTTAGTGTCAAAGTTCAATAAATGTCATAATGGTCAAGCTTTCAATAATCATACAGGTCACATGTTAGAATTTGACAAATGAACAACACACGTTATAATTTTTACAATTGCTTAAAACGACTAAAATTTAATATATATTATTTTGATAAGTTTAGCATCAAAGTTCATTAAGTATCATAATGGTCAAGTTTCAATAATTCCAAGAAGAAGTCACATGTTTGATTTTCCTCTCTTTTGCGTTAAATTTTGTAAAAATTGTTCAATTAAAAAAATCCATAGTAAATTTGTTGAGAAGGGATTCGAAACCGTGACCTCTAACATGAATATGCAACTTTTAACCAACTGAGCTACAAAAAATGTTGGTTACTAAAATGAATTACTGGTATATAATCTAAAATGTTTATCTATTGTCAACAAAAAAAATGGTTCCCGACAAATCCAGCACGGGTGGCCGCGGGGGCTGGATCCGCCCCTGATGATTCTGCACTATATTTTACTGCTTCTGGTAACATCTGCAATCTTGCTCTATTTCTCTAACATAAGAGTGCACATATTGAATTTTATCTGTAGGTAGGTTAAAACTTAATTAACGTAAACTATGAAAATGAAATTGCATCTGACCGTTCTTTGTTATTAAAATAACTTAGAATTTGCATGCAAGTAATATCTAAAACACATCATTTTTCACCCTAAGGATGACCTCCACCAGGTTTGAGTGGAGCTTTGATTTGGTACAAGGGATTTTACCCTTTGCAAGCAGAAAATGATATGTTGGCCATAATAATTAAGTCTACCAACTATTCCACCTAGAATTTAATTCGATCCACTATATGACTATCCCACAAATTGAGCCATGTAGAAATTAAAATTAAATTTTTAATCGATTTTAATAGATATTGATAAAATGTGGTCGAAAAATTGTAAAATTCGTTAATATGGTTAAAATTAATTGTTAATTCTGATTAAAATTTAGATTAAAATTTTAATTTTTACCAAACAACGGCTGAATGTGATTTTTAGTTTTCTAATTTTAATGCGAACGTAGAATCCCACATTGATTATATTTATCTTACGTTTGAGATGATCATTGATTATCTTAAGGTAAAATTTGAAGATTATCTGAAGTGTCATCCAATATTAATATTGGGACTGAGATATTCTATAGGATGTACAATATTTTTATATAGCGAAATATCATGTACGTAACAACTTGTTAGAATGTAACTAAAAGAAAGTGCGTAAATTATTAGACTTTAATAGCAATCGACTTTGAAATAATTAAGAAATGTAATTTATTTTATAACAGACTTCGTGAAAAATGATTTTGTTTTGTAAATTTATGGTTAAAAGTAGAAAAAAATTATGAGTATGTGTTTAAAATTACTTTATTGAAAAAATGTTGATAAATAATGAATTTATAAAAAAACTAATTTTAAAGAACTTATACCAAACATGGCTAAATAGTCGAGCCACCGTTAATACAAAGAAAAAAACTCACAATTCAGGTATTTATTATGGCCAATTCAATTTTCAGGTTTAAAGTTTCAAAATTTAAAACTCAAAACTCAGGTGATAAATAAATAAATAAATATATTTTATTAACTAAATATATTAGTGTCACAATTATACAATTATACGTACATGCTTATGGGTCACAATTTATTTATTGGTCACAAATTAATTGCTCATGTTTTTCGATCACAAATAAAAAAAATTACAAATCACAAATTATTGTAAGGTCATAGATCACAATTTATTCATCAATCATAAATAAAAAAAAAATTATAGATCACAAATTATTTATCGGTCACAAATCACAAATTTTATAAGTCACAACTTATTGCACGGTAAAAACTTATCAAATTATTGGTCATAAATTAACAATTTTTTATGTCAACGCATTACTTATTGATCATAACTTATTTATTTATTGGTCACAATCAATCAAATAATTCGTGATCACCATTGCTTCCAGCCACACCGCCTCCAACACCACCTCTCGGCAACAATTCCACCATCTGAAACAAATCAACACCTATCACCAAAAACTACCGCTACGTCACAACCACTGCGACGACACCAATGGAACAACACATATAATTGGTCACAACCACCACCTGCACCAACGAATACGATGCATCACAACACCCAAATAATTGATTATAAACACTGTTCGTCCCACCCCACCCCACCCTGTCCCACCCTGCCCTACCAATACAACAATTCACCACTACCACCTAACTAGATCCCATCACTGTACCCACAATGGAATCATCGGTCACATCATAAACCGGATCTAACCAACTGCAGCGATGTATTCCTGCGACATTGTCATTTTTTTTTTTCGGTACATAGCGCGACACCGTTATAGTGTCGATGCATGACATATTCAAGCGATGTCATCTCTTCTTCTAGTGGCATTTTTCAATCCTAGGTAGGGGTCTTCGCAGCAGCAACGACACTCCTGGGCAGAGGTCTCACGACGAATCTCCTTTTGTAGCGGCGTCGATCTCGCAGTCGGCACAACTCTCTTGTAGTAGTGCCAGTCCTCTCCCGACAACGTTGATTCTCTTGGAGCATTGCCGATCTTGCATCGGCATGGAAGTACACAAGGTGTGTGGATAAAGAGAAGATAGAGAGCGGGGAAAATTAGGAAATGAATTATTGTTTTGAGAGTGAAATTGGGTTGGAATAGATGGGTGGGGTGGGTGTATACATTAAGTTAATTTTCTAATATTATTATTAATATTTTAGAATTAAATTAATGTATGATATTTGGTAAAATAAACTCCACACCTAATTTTTGAATTGAAAAACTTAGATACCCGTTTATACGTAATTTCCTCTTAATACGATTTGATATTTGTGTTCATTTGGACTTTGACTAATAAGTGAATTGCTTTGTATCCATTTTCTTCCTAACTTTGGATACTGGAATTAAAGCAATGCACTTAAAGGTTGAATTCTAAAGGTACAAAGAATCCAATGTGAGTTGCTAAACAAATATTCGTATTTTAGAAGTTTAAAAATGTGTATAATAGTTTACAAACTCATGAACGGACTTAAAACTCCTTTTATATATATATCTATATATTCCAAGCTGAAGATAGTTCAACACGAGGTATTCAAAAATTTGATTATGTCGAACTCGTTGATACCTAGCTACAGTGGACCCGGCGAGCCAGCCATCTGTGCTGGATCCATCGGGAAAGAAGGATTAATGAAGGTTTTAACTTGAATATGTATAAGTATTACGGCAATAGAATTTAACAATAGGTGTTGCAACACATCTAGTACAGTGCTCTCTATGCACATCGGTTGCATGAGGTTCAATTCTTTTCACACTCATTTTAATTTTTTAACACATCAAAGAATACTAAGTTCATGTTTGACAACTATTATTTTCAACTTCTTTTTTCTATATATTTAATTTCAATCAAACATTCACATAATAAAATATTTGCTCGTAAACCCAAAAGTTTTGTCTACTTTTTAATCACACATACTCCTAAAAATTATTATTCAAAACTATATTTTTCTCAAATAATGGTTATCAAACAGTGATAAATAATAATTAAACAATCTAAGTACTACTCTTTATTTTTTTAATAGTTTGAAATACACTTTTTTTTTTTGCGTAAAAAATAGTTCTAATTCTAAAGATCGTTGTTCTAAAAATGGTCAACCATCGTTTTAGCTTATTCAATATTCCGGATTCACCAGTCTCTATTTCTTTAAAAATTGATGGATGCACTTATCCCACCTTGAAGTTGCTTGCATCAAGTGGTATTTGAGGTCATTTTTAGCCCGACCGACGGGCAAAAGAGTGACCCCATCCAGTCAATCACAGGCCATCCATGAAAATGAAAAACATCCTAAATCTACACCACATAATCACATGTAGACACTATACTTTGAGATTGCATTAAATACACGTTGAGATATTTAGCATGACAAATTGAATAACATAATAAAAAAATTGAAAAAAAAAAAAGATAGTTAAAATTTTATCCGTTATTCTATTTTACAATAATCTTAGATAGCTTTTGATGTCGTTCAATATTTTACAGTATTCTTCGATAGCTTATGGTTTCCTTCAAAGGCATAATGATTGATATAATGTCACGTGACAATCTATCATTAGACTGTTTAAAACACAATCAACTTTTTCATCCAATCACATCTTATCAATATATATTATGTCAATTATTATATCACCTACTTTGAGACAAAGTTGCATTATTCTTCTTTCAAAACTACCAACCCAGTTCTCTCAAATTTAACTATAACTATATTAAAACAAATAATCTGACATCTTTATCTGTCATTAAGAGAATGTAAGGCTGGTTGTCTGAATAAATTGCTGACGAGGTTAATGAAATCTTGATCCTTAAAATTAATAATGTCCTCTCAACAAAAAGAAGCTGTCTTTTGAGAGTGTACCATTACAACATTTTGTATATTCAAATTGCAACTCGTATATATACACTTTAATAGCATAGGAATCCCAATCTTTGACACAAGGCACATTTAGGTACTCAATCTCTCGAAAAATGAAAAAGCATCCCCTACATTTCATTTTCTGGCTGACGTGGACCACAACGAAGCAATCTTCTCACGTTTTAAATTGAAGGTCTATTGGACGAGTTTCATCTAGAAGGCCACCGACTGCCAAATGGTGAAAGGTTGGGACATTACGATAGCTCTATTCGGACGGGTGAAGACCCAAATGCACCTATTGTCAAAGGGGTGCCCCAATTCAAAAATGGGAACTTAGACGTAACGTTGAGATATTGCAAAGTTGTCCCCACATTAAGCGCATGCAAATAACTCTAGTTTCTCCAAAATAATCATTTGAAAGAATGAGTAAAGTGGCCACGCTGAGGTATAAAGCTGGCCTTCCATATGCCTAATATATACTTCCCCTTGACTTACAAACAAGAAAAGAACATTATTTTTGGGTTGCCTGCCTGCCTGCACTACTCACTTCTCTTCTATTTTAATCTTCTTTCTCTCCACTGTTTGCATCATTATGTTCCACTTGTCTCTCTCCATGTAAAACTAGTTTTCTTTGTCAACTATAAAGCCCAACTCTTTCTTTCTTGAGTATTTGCACAGAATTTAGTTTCTACTATTGAAAATGGAGCAAAAATGTACTGAGATTAATGAAATGAAAGGAGAGGGTGAAGAAGAAGAAGAAGAAGCGTTGTCATTGTGTGATCTTCCAATCAATGAAGATAATCAATCAAGAAAAGAAGAGGTTCCAATTCCAAGAACCAATGAAATACAAGAAGACTTTGATTTCTGCTCTTTTTCGAAAGAATCCGAAATGTGTGCAGCTGACGAAGTTTTCTATCAAGGCCAAATTCTTCCACTGCGTAATTCAGTTAGCTCGGAGAAAGGCTTAAACGGATATCGAAGCGACAGCCGGTGCGTTTCTAGGTGTGCATCAATGGATCGTTGTTATTCAGTTGGGTTCGCAAGTGTCAGCAGTAGAAGTAGCAGCATCAGAAGCCACCAATCTTCAAGCAGTGGCAGTTCTAGCAGCATTAAATCAAATAATATCCCTAGACTTCGAAATCAATTCCATTCCCACCCAAGTCCAACACCCCAGCTTCGTTTATCGAGCATTAAGCAAGGAAATCTTCGTAATTCCCACAGGAAATCCTCACTTTGGAGCATTTTCCATGTGGGATTAGTCACCCCACCAGAAATCGCATTGCAAGATCTCAAAATTCGACACGAGAATAACAACAATAACAAGAATTTCGGCAGTCGAAACAGCACTAGCAGCAACAGTAGTGACTTTAGCAACGTTAGTAACAACAAAAAGAAGTCCAGATTCTTTGACAAAAATGGTGTTCTATTTGGTGGTTGTAAATGTTCAGCCAATGCAGTAGAAACAGTTTCTCCTAGAGTCGTGTTCATCAAGAGAAGTGCCAGTGAAAACGAAGCACACGATCTTCAACCCCAAGAGAATAAAGTTCGAACGATGAACTCGACAATGAATCAGCATCATCAGCAGCGGACAAGAAAACAAGCTTTGTCACGTCATCGAACGTTTGAATGGTTAAAGCAGCTTTCTCTTGAAAGTGCGACAGATGAAGCGTTGCTTCCAATGTAGTCTTACGCATGCTTGCCTTTTTTTTGTTCTGCGATTGTTACTTTTTTGCTTATGCTTATGTTAATTAACTACTTTCGGTAATGTAGTAAAGACTCTCTGTAATCTGGATGATAAATAATTAACTTTATGATGAATTTAAGAGTGATTTAAATGAGTGGAATAGAATAGGTTTGATAGGTGGAGTGGTGTCTTTCATGATTAAAGTGTGATGTTGTCACCTTTAATTGTATGGTGTGAAAATGGCATTTCATTACTGTCGAGAAGCACGAGAGAGAGAGAGGGAAAAAAAGGGTTGATGAACAAATTGATTGCAGGTAGGTTACAGTAAAAGTTAATAGGGCACATCAATTTTTATTCAACTACTGTAATACCTTCTGATCACAATCAGAAAATTGTCTTCTGTGGCCCATTTTTTTCATTCTTTTCTTTTTATCTTTATTGATGATTTAGAAGGTTGTCTGGTCTAAAAGATTATGCCAAATTGATGTCTATCCTTCTATATGTGGAATCAAATTTTCTTGTCAAGTGTACAAATGCAGATATGACATTGAGTTTGTTCTTGGAAGGAAGCTGCAAGTGAAAAAGACATCAGAATTCACAATGTTAAAACAAGAATCAACAGTAGTCAACAGTACAAGAAAACTGATACAAAAGCCTGCTCAATTAACCTCTATGGTATCCTATGCAATTCTAATTGTAGATATTGTTTTATTTCTACTTATAAAATAGCACTTAAGTTTAAAACATTAAAAGACTCGACTAACACATCGCCTTAATCTTGATCATCAAAATGGAAAAAACCTCGACTAATACCGAAAAGGTAATTCAAATGCTGCAACAAAGTTCTTGGTAATTAGCAAAGGGGAAGTAAGATCTACGAACCATTTCAATAGTATGAGTGCTGTCGTGCCTCGTCTAAATCATTAAACACTAGATGACCAACGACTTCTTTCTTCGAAAACCGGTACAAGCCTTACGTGAATTGCTTCATTACTTGTATTTTTACAAGTTACAAAATAAATCATTTATTTATTTACTTTTGTGTGTAGATGATATGTAGGTAACTTAAAAGCAAGGACAGAGCTAGAATTTTAGAGTTGTTGGGCCAAATTTTCCAAAATTTTAATTGTGGGAGCAAAATTGAAAACTGTTAAAGAATCTTTCGAAAATCTTGTGCAAAATCTTAAAAAATGTTGTGCAAAATTTTAGATTTAAAATTTAGCGTGGGCCAGGTGACCCCACTGCCCCCTCTATAGATCCGCCCATGCTTAAAGAGTACATAAAAATGAAAATCTGGAAAGTTAGTTGAATTAAAAGTTAAAGAAGAAAATTTTAGGTGAAATCAATAAGATGAAGATTTACTGAGACAAAAAAAAAAAAAGGTTTATTTGATCTAAAAGTAATTCTTGAGGAAAATACTACATTATTTTGGAATGATGAATAATCAAAACATGTTCTTACGCTGCTTGTTCCTCACTTAAGCTCATCATTATCTCCTAGTATGGATATTGTAGTGTGTTAGTACACATTGGAAAGTTTTGTATTTAAGAGCGTGTTTGGGAGTGATTAAAATTGAAAATATAGTCGTTATTGAATCTCACTCGTCTAATGAAAGTCAACAATAACAGCTGATTTTTCAATTTTAATTCGATTTTAATCTCTACCGAACACGCCCTAAATATAGTGGGCACCTTCGTCTACGAAATGATATGAAGATGTAGAGAACTTCCTAATTTACAGTCTAGATCGAACTAATTTTAAGAGTTTGGGAAGTTTTGTACCGACATTAAATTGCTCATTTTCTAGAGACTAATGTACAAATATTGAAAACTATGCTTGTAGATAGGATATTATCGACTTCATATTATTTGGGATAAATATTAACTAGAGAATTTTTGGAAGATAAATGAGAAAGTAAGGCTCTTTTGAAAAATTTGAGAAAGCTTTTGGATTGGGTTGTACTTTTTGAAAAGTTGGAAAATGATATTTTTTAGACTTTTGTTTGGGATTTAATAATATGAACTTCGGTGCAGAATATGATTTTTGACTACCTCGAGTTTCTGAATAATACGATTTATCTCCGTTAAAGATGACCACCAATTTATATGAAATGTGATGAGATACAAAATGATAAGACCAATATGTGAACATGATACTTACCTTATTGGTCTTACCAGTTTATGTTACATTATAAGATAATCGTCTCTAATAAAGATAAATAGCACCGCTCCTAATCAAGTCACTTTCTATGAGTAGCCATTATGATAGAAAACTCATGAATTTTTTGCCAAGTGTTGAATAACGAAAGAGAGAAGAAAAAGAAAAAGAAAAAGAAAAAGGAAAGACAAACATTGACCCTGGTGATGTTTTAGAGCTTCAATGCAATGATGTATAATTATTGATGATCAAGTTTTACCTTTTCATTTTCAACGTGTTTTTGTCTATAACTCAAATTCTATGGACTTCATACCACGTAGCAGACAAATAGTCCACTTGACAGTGATGTAAGAGACGATCAAGTTTAATTTTCATCTTCAAAATGTTCCACTTATCTCAAATTTATTTAATAGGATGAACAAAAGAAAAGAAAACATAACAAACGAGAGAGAGAGTATTTTGCAGACTCGTCCGATATCTAACAGTAGGGATGAAAAATGAGGCAATATATTCCACATTAAAAATCAATAAAATTGCTTTTTGTCAAAAGCTTCGTGATACGAACCCACGTAACAATTGTAATTACGGAACTCACGACAAATTAGAATAACTCAAAAAAACCAAAAATCAACATTTGAAAAGCTCAACCCATAAATTATTGAATCAAGAATCAAGACAATCATTAACAATATCTTGACTCGTGATCACAAAACTTATTAATCTTATTTGAATTTGTAGAATGCCACAAGAATCAAATTCTTAATAAATTCGCAATTAATTTAATGAAGAACAAGAAGTAAGCAAATTTGCATCGCAATAATCTCTCAATAATTGTGTGTTTTACAATGAATAGAATATGAGTCATATTTATAAGGAACCCATAAAATCTAGCTACAACGGAATTTAAGTTTTAAAGATATCAAAAATATGCATACAAGAGTTTTAACTAAAATAGAAGATTACGCGAAAATTAAAAAATTCGCGTCCGAAAATACACTATGCGGCCGCATAGTGTAAATCTATGCGGTCGTATAGATCAACTGGGCTTCTCCTTTGTGGCATTGGTAAAGGGGCGTGATCGCATGCCCTTAACAGCTATGCTATCGCATAGTTCTTACTTCCAGCTTCTTCATCTGCTGCTTGAACCAAGTTGATCCATCTTGTTTCTTCTTCCAAGCCTAACACGAAACGTTCATTTCCTTGTTGTGATTAACATTTCGTCTATTGTAGCTTGAACAAGCAATCACATAGGTTCCTAAACTCACTTCGCTCGCGACCTAGTCATTAGTCCCCCTTCAACGATCAATGGATCCTTGCCCGGACTTGTCCTTGTATCAATGATTACATCATCACCTCCCTCTTCGAAATAATTCGACCTCGATTCTGTACCTGCATCAAAGAGAGAAAATTGATCTTTTCAAGGACTTGGAATGGACCATCTCCACGTGGTTGCTACTTCGACTTTCTTTGTTCTGGAAAACACTATTTCCTCAAGTACACCCAAATCTAATCTCCTGGTTCAAATGTAACGCACTTTCGTCCCGTGTTTACTTGAGAAGGATAATACTCATTTTTCTTTTCAATCTGCATCCTTATCTTTTCATGGAGTGATTTCACCAATTTGGAATTCTTCTTTCCATCTAAACTATCTCTTTCATTCACATGTAAAGGAGTTAAATCCAAAGGTATTAGTGGATTAAAAACATATAAGGTGAGTAAGAAGTAGTATAATGTGTGGCCCTATTATATGCGAATTCTATAAATGCTAAATACTCATCTCATCTCAACTCTTTAAATTCTTATTAACTATTCCGCGTAACAATTGTATCATAGTCCTATTAACTACCTCAATTTGTCCATTAGTTTATGGTTGACAAGTTGTAGAGAATAATAGTCTGGTCCCCTAACTTATTCCACAAAATCCTCCAAAAGTGAATGTGGAATTTAACATTCCTATCCGATATAATGCTTCTAGGAATTCTATGTAAGCACACTACTTCCTTAAAGAATAGATCTGCGATATTAGTGGCGTCATCCGTTGTATGATATGGAATGAATTGTGTCATCTTACTAAATCTATCTATCTACCACCACAAACATGGAATCTCTTTCTTTCTTAGTCCTAGGTAAATCCACACAAAATTTATAGATACATCAACCCAAGGTTCACTAAGAACATGTAATTGCATATATAAACCCTGGATAAAACCTTAGATTTCTCCTTTTTACAAGTAATGCATCTACTACAAATCCGATCAACATCTACTTTCATCTTAGGCCAATAAAAACGTTCACTTAGCATCTCTAAGGTCTTCTCAACCCTAAAATGACCCAGTAGACCTCCACTATGTGCCTCACGTACCAATAATTCTCTGATTGAACATTTAGGAACACATAATTTATTTTTTTGAAATAAATATCCATCATGACTACAAAATCTATCCATAGCACCCTTATCACGTGATTCTTATATATTAGAAAATTTTGGATCATTAGCATACATGTCCTTAACATATTCAAATCCTAACAATTTAGAACCTAAAGACGTTAGAAGTACGTATCTCATTGATAAAGCACCTGCTACCACATTTTCTTTACCTTCCTTGTACCGAATAAAATATGGAAATGTCTCAATAAACTCCATCCACCTTACATGTCTCTTGTTTAGTTTGTCTTGACCCCTTAAATGCTTCAATGACTCATGATTGGTGTGAATCATGAATTCCTTTAGCCATAGGTAGTGTTGCTATATCTCCAAAGCTCGAACAAGTGCATACAACTCCTTGTCATATGTAGGATAGTGAGTGCTGCCCCGCTTAGCTTTTCACTGAAATATGCAATGGGTCTTCCATCTTGCATCAAAACAGCACCAATACCTATTCCCGACGCATCACATTCAATTTCAAAAGCTTTATCAAAGTTAGGCANCCATTTAGCATTTCACTAAAGTAAGTGATTGACCTTCATTCCTACATTAAGATAGCTCCAATACTGATTCCTAAGGCATCACATTCAATCTCAAAAGTATTGTTAAAGTTAGGTAATGATAAAATCGGTGCGGTACACAACCTATCTTTAATAGTATTAAAAACATGCTCTTGATCAACACCCCAATAAAATCCTACACTTTTCTTTATAATTTTCATGAGTAGTGTGACAAGTGTGCTAAAGTATTTCACAAAATGCCTGTAAAAGCTAGTTAATCCATGAAAGCTTCTTACCTCAGTTATGCTTTTAGGTGTTGGCCACTTCTTGATAGCCTTGATTTTCTCCTCATCCACTTCTATACTCTTAACACTAACGTCATAACCAAGAAAAATAGCATTTTCTATGCAAAATGTGCACTTTTTAAAGTTAACATAAATTTGTTCTTACCTTAAAATCACAAGCACACATTGTAAATGCTCTATATGTTCATTTAGATCCTTAATATATACCAAGATGTCATCAAAGTAAACTATTGCGAATTTACTTATGAATGCACGTAAAACATGGTTCATTAATCTCATAAATGTGCTAGGTGTATTAGTAAGTACGAATGACATGACTAACCACTCATACAACCCATATTTAGTTTTAAAAGCGATTTTTCATTCACCTCCTTCCCTCGTCCTAATCTGATGATAACTACTTTTAAGATCAATTTTACGAAATATGCACGATCCATGTAATTCACATAACATATCATCTAACCTAGGAATAGAATGACGATACTTTACCTTTAAATTGTTGATGACCCTGCAGTAGACACACATTCTCCAGGTTCCATATTTCTTTGGCACAAGTAGCACGGCACGACACATGGACTCATACTCTCCTCACATACCCTTTGCTCACAAATCTTCAACTTGCCTTTGAAGTTCCTTAGCCTCCTCAAGATTGCTCAGATAAGATGACCTGTTGGGATGACGCTACAAGTACGAAATCAATTTAATGTTCAGTGTCTTGGATAGATGGTAGCCCACTAGGCATGTCCTCCAGGAACACGTCTTTGAATTCCTACAACAAAGTAGCCAAATTAGGGAGGGGTGTGACCAATAGCTCTACCACTGCATACTCTACTTCATTACCATTTCTAGCATCTTCCAATTCCAGCATGTCATCATATTCACCCTCACTATCACTCACCACTTCCCCATTATCACGCAAGATCATCGCCCTTTTGTTTGGACATTGAGAAGTAACGTGTCCCGATCCCAAGCACCTAAAGCACTTGATATGCCCATTCCTAGATGGTTGGGAATCCACTTTGAGTGTAGCTTTGCTAACAAATTTCTCTTTTCCCTTCGGTAACTCAGTCCTACTTTTTGAAACATCCCCATCAACTTTATTGTTAATCCCACTTCAGTTCCAAAAAGAGTTAGAACCCGAAGAACCCAATGAATATCTAGTTGTCCCATTCCTCTTCAATTAACTTTCCACCTTCATAGCTACATGTAGCATGTGTTTCAATTCCACATAATGTTGCAACGCTACCACATTAGCTATATCTTTATTCAAACCATTCAAAAATTGAGCACTGGTGGCCTCCATATCCTCCTCAACATTTGTTCTAATAATCGCATCTCCATCTCCTTGTGATAATCCTCCACGCTCCTAGAACCTTGGTCTAGCTTTGCAATTTTTTATGAAGCTCCCGATTATAATGATTAAGCACGAACCTCTTCCTTATGATATCCTTCAATTCTTCCCATATATTTATAGGCCTCTCACCGTTCCTCCTCCTAGAAGCTACTACTTGATCCCAGCAAATGATAGCATAGTCTGTAAATTCAAGTATCACAATCTTTACCTTCATTTCCTCCAAGTAGTTGTGGCAATCAAATATCAACTACACTTTCTTTTCCGACTCCAAATATGCTTCCGGATAACTCATTCCTTTGAATGAAGGGATTGTCACCTTGATATTGCGCATACTTATATCAACAATATCTCCATCAAGATCTCTACCCCTCCTTTCATACCTAACTCCTCTATCCCTCATTCTTCCTAACTCGGCATCCATCAATGCATCCTCATTAATATCACTATCTGCTTCCCATTTACTAGCATAATCCACTCTATGATCCCGTTTTCCTTGCCTCCTTACGTTAGGGATTTCTCTAAATTGTTCCCAACGTAAGTTAGCAAGCAATGTGTTTTGCCTATCCAATTTGTCTCTCACATCTTCAAACAACCTTTCATCCGACACGTTGACTTGATTATTCTTCCCGTTTGAAGTAAAACCGTCTTTGTTAGACATCATAAATCTAGTTTAATATTTGCCTCACGTGTGTACACTCGTATATCACTCAACTTGACTTTTCCCTCTATTAGTTTCATCACTCTACTTTTTTCCACTCAATGCTTTCTTGTAAGTGTTTCAAAGAATTAATTTGATCTCAGTCAAAATTTAACCCTTGTGAAGTCTAAACAAAGAATTGAGTAAGGAAAGTAATCTATAATGACTTAAGAATGTAGGAATTTGAACTTGAATGAAATGCAAAGGACGAATTCAAGAACTGGACAATTTTGAATTTAGATTTTTTTTTGACTAAAAAATGAACTTGTGTGCTTTGCCGATTTTTTTCCGATTATTTTTTTTGGCTCAAAAATTCAACTAGACACTAGCGGAAAAAAAAAAAAAACAACAGAAACTGATTTGGATGCTAGATTAGTACACAAAAAGTTTTGAATTTTTTTTTTTTTGGTATTTTACAAATTGGAGACTCAAAAAAATGAAGAACACGAAGAATGGAGAATAGTAGACTCAAACAAAAAAGGAAAATAAATAAATAAATAGGATATAACCTTGATTTTTGAGTCTTGCTCTGTACCAACTGATGCGATCCCACTTAACAATTGTAGTTATGAAACTCACGAAAAATTAGAACAATCCAAGAAAATCAAGAATCAACGTTTGAAAAACTCGACCCAATAAATTATTGAACCAAGAACCATGACAATCGCTAACAATATCTTGACTCTTAATTACAAAATTTGTGAATCTAATTTGAATTTGTAAAACGCCACCAGAATTTAATTCTTGATAAGTTCGAATTATTGTAATTAAGAATGAGAAGAAAACAAATATTCCTCTCAATAATTTCTTAATAATTGTGTATTTTACATCGAATAGAATGAGTCATATATATAGGGAACCCATAAAACTTGGATAACAATGTAATTCAAGTCTTAAAGATATAAAAAAATATGTCATACAAGAGTTTTAACTAAAATAAAAAATTACGCAAAAATTGAAAAAATCACGTCCGGAAATACACTATGCAGCCGCATAATGTAAGTCTATGGGGTCGCATAGATCAACTGGGCTTCTCCTTTGTGGCCTCGGTAAAGGTGTATGCGACCGCATGCCCTTAACAACTATGCGGTCGCATAGTTGTTATATGCAGCTTCCTCGTCTGCTACTTGAACCAAGTTGATCTATCTTATTTCTTCTTCCAAGCTCAACACAGAACTTGTTACTTGTTGTGATCAATGTTCCGTCTACCGTAACTTGAGCAAACAATCTCATAGCTCCCTTGACTCGCTTGGCTCGCGAGCTAGTCATCGGTCATCTTTCAACGATCAATGAATTCTTGTCCGGACTTACTCTCGTATCATGAATCACATCACTTCATTAAAGAAAACGTAAAGTGACCATTTTTGAATTAACTATACATAATATAAAACAAAATGCGGAAACAAAAAAAATGACAATAATGTATTAAAAAATCAAAATTTGATTAAACTCACTCAATAATGCGGAAACAAAAAAATGACAATAATGTATTAAAAAATCAAATTTTGATTAAACTCACTCAAAAAATAAAAAAATAAATGAAAATGAAAGTTATCCATGCGCATAAATACAAATTAAAGTAAACGAAATGTAAGATCTCTCATTCCAATATATAAATAAAAATAAAATACAAATATATTTGATTTAGTAATTCTTATTCTAGATTTTGAAATTACAAAACGAAGGTAATATTTAGGTCTAAAAAGATTAAGCTCATGTTTGATGGTCATTATCTGAGAAAAATAATATTTTGAATAGTGATTTTTAGAAGAATGTGTGATTAAAAAGTTAGGAAAAATTTTGATTTTATGTGTAGATTATTTTATTGGTGAATGTGTGATTGAAAGTGAGTATATATAAAAAAGAGTTTTCAAATGATGTTTGTCAAAAACATGGACTAAGTTTTAAATATAGTGTTTTGTCAACTTTACCTATCTAAATGTGAGAAAATTAAGCCAGAAGGTAACAAAATAATATAAACAAGACGAAATATGCAAATGGAATTAAATGATCAACCATGTTATTTGTACATTTTTTTTGACACATTCTTTGACGTGCACCTCACAATCTGTCAAAGCATTTGTCAAAACACACCCTTGTACAAGCAGCTTAATTCTTAAAATGTTAGATAATTAAAAATACTTTTTTTTTAGGTGGGGGATGAATTTGCTTGAGACTATAAAAGTGGAGAACTGATTTCAAAAATTTCTGAAAAATAAATAAATAAATAAATTGGAAAAAGACATGAGAGTAGTTGAGATTTGACCCCATTTCCATCGATAAAGGAAACTACAAACTTTACCATTAACCTAGTACGACATTTTATACTACATTATGACAGTAGAATATTTATTTTGTACTAATAATTATAAGAAAAGGGAAAAATTCATAACTAAGAGTTTAATTATAATTCATTTCAAAACTAAATATTTTTAAAATTTTATTTATAAAATAATTAATTAAAAGTATATTTTATAAATAAAATATAAGATTGCAATTCTATACAATTTGGTCATAAATTATTGAATTAATTGATTACAAATAATTTCCCGATCACAAATTTATCAAATTAGTAGCTTACATATTATTCCTTAGTCGCAAATCACAAATTTTATAAGTCACAACTTATTTTATGATCACAAAATATCAAATTAATTGGTCACAAATTGTAAGATTATTACTCACAAATTAACAAAATTTAGATCACACATTATTTATTGGTCATAATTTATCTATTTCATTTGTCACGTATCGTTTATTAGTCACGATCAACCAAATCATTTGTGACCACCACCAACACTTGTGACTATCACCTCACCACTGTCACCAACAGTATCACAGTTGAAACCACAGTCATCGATACCACCACCCCCACCTCCCGACAGTAAAACCATCATATGAAATACTGCATCCACCACCACCACTACCCAAACGCCACTAAAACCACCACCAACACCCATCCAACAACAAAAAAGTAAATCATCACCACCACGATTTGCACCACTGCAGTTGCGATCTACCCCATTGTAGCCACCATCTGGGCCGCTACAAGCACGATCTACACCTCACTGCATATCCACCAACCACTTGTAGTACCACTATCACCACTTGTACCTTCACTGAACATCCCAAAACCCCGACTAAACAGATTGAAGGAAGAACGGTAAAACTCCAAAACCATCGTCGCTGCATGCCACCCTCCACTCATACCACCACCATCACCACACATCCCCAAAACTCCGACTAAGCAGGTTGAAGGAAAAACCAACATAAAACATATATATCGCTGCAGCACCACCTCCACCACCGCCACTAGCATCATTGCGTACACTTCACACAGATTACTACCGCATAGATCACCACAGATCGCCACACTACATACCACAGATTGGCTCACATCACATCACAGATGATCATACCATCTCACGTTGGAAGAGTACATTAAATAGGAGATTAGTGTTTCTAAGGGCGTCGATAGAGTCATAGCAAATGCGGTAGTCTCCGGTGGCAACATCGGTTCATGTATGAGTTATAGGGTAGAGAGAGACGGGAAATGGAGAGGAAGAAAGATGAGATGATTTTGGGGTTTGAATGGATTAAGGTGTGAATATATAAATCAATTTATAATATTAAAATTTTCAATTATCCGAATTTTTTTTTTAAAAAAAAACTTGTAAATCTTAATTTTGAATTAGAAAGTTTAAAACTCTAGTTATATTTAATTTCCACCCACAAAAAAACACTTATGGGCCCTCATTTGAGCATGAGGCGACTGCCTCTCATTAGATCCGGCTATTCATAGGGTTTGAATCCCATTTAGTTTCAGTTGAGTTGGCAGTGCAGTGTTAGGGTTCGATTCCTGCCTCTAACAAGGTTTAAAATTTGACTCTTTGTGTGCACCAGTATGACAATTTTTGTACTCTGATCTGTTGAGGCACATTCCGTGATTTACCTTCTCCACGATACTCTAGGATCGGGGCGATGGGGGGCCTTTAAGGTTGGGATTCAACCTTTAGTATAAATATACTGATCCCCTGGGTGGTGGTTTATGGCGTAGTTCGCTAAACTTCATTATTTATTATAAAGTTTTTTTTTTTTTTGAATTTTCACTTTTGGAAAATACTGAAAACATGTTTGGTCTGGTGTTTTTGAAAATGTATTTTTGAAAATAAGGTTAAATTTATATCATAAAACTCAACACACATTTTGACGTTTCGAGTAGACCTCAAAATTGAAAATGAATTTAAAATTGAAAAATGAAACACAGACCATATGGACACTAAACAGTTGAAAAAATGGTATATAAAGTACATCATAGTTATCCTTGTACGAGACAATTCGGACATGAAGTAAAAATGTAATCATAAATCAATTGCCAAATGCATTGGTGACATTTACTTGTAAATGCTCCAATCGGATAGATATCCTAGTAAGACAATCAGTTACTACTAAAGTTAATAAAATTTAACCATATCGAAGGGTGTTACTTGTTACTTGTTAGAGAAGTCAATTCCCAAAAAAAAAAAACCCTCAAAAGGAAGGTAGAGCAAATAATCCATATAGTCATATTAAGAAAGCAATACAATTGAAGAGATCGTAAAACATAACCAATCAAATGAAACCTAAAAGAGGTTCAACGACCCTCGAATAGGTAAAATAGATTTCAAAACAGGTTAAAGTATCTAGAAATAGTAAAAATAAATAGATCTCGTGAAGTTATGTCACCTTGAAAAATAGACAGAATCAAAAAGAAAAAAGAAAAAAAATTATCGACATAGAAACCATTGGCTACAAACAAAAAGAAGCCTTGTGCCTACTCTTTAATGTTGAAGCCAAATATTATTGTGATGTGTCAAATGATCATTTTACGCATATACTACTTATTTGCTTGTCATGGATGAAAATGATAATTTAGTACTTGTCATTGTTTTATCCATTACTATTTACTTTTGTCATGGACGAAAATAATAATTTTATCGTTGTAAAGTTTCTAATTTCATCTAGTATCTTTGTCTTAGTGTCCTTTATCTTTTATTTCATTATGTTTTTTTTTTTTTTTTGTCTTTATCTTAGTGTCCTATATCTATCTCAATCAACTTTCATATAACTTGTACATTTTGAGTCTTATCTCTAATTTTAGATCAAAGTAAAGCTTAATTTTGAACCACTAACAATAACTTGATTAGGTATTTCTATATATTAAATCTTTGATTTTATCTAGTCAAGTTGACCTCATTATTGGATAAAACATAACACAACCAATAAATTATAAAGATCGTGATATATGAGGCTAAAAAAAAAACGCAAGTAGAGCCATACATTATTAGTGAGGTGTGTTGGAACAAAAAACTAAAGTTCGGATTCATAGTGATTGGTGCAAAAGTATGCACAATGGTCATGTACAAGACCATAATCGTAGTGGGTGATTAGGCGTGCAAAAATAGCTTGTGGAATAACGTTAATTATTTAGTCTCATTGATGTTTAGCACTAGTTTACGTGACAATAAAATCACAATCATATTGTTCGATGCATAAGAATTATGAAAATGCATAATAACTTTATTGAATCAAAATGCATAACTTCACTTTCACATGGACCCATTCTAAGTATAAATAAGGTTAAATATCATTATTCATAGCTTGTTTATCTACAGGTAACTAAAGAAGAATAATAACAATTTATTTTAATGACTTTACGCCTTCAATTTTAAAGCACTTGAGGTCTTTTTAGGTGCACGCTGTCAAAAGTTTGACACTCTCTTTTTCTCGAGTTCAATTACACAATAATAAAAGGAAATACAAGAAAAATCACATGGCAAAAAATTATTGGACCGACAATTTTTCACTTATTTTTTCATAAACCTAGACGAGTAACCTTTGTAATCTAATCATGACAACATTGAAAGTTGCCTTTGGATTCTTAAGCAAGCGAACAAGGAGGAGCACACAGGGAGTTTTTGTTGGAAAATTCCAACGGGTCACACATGTATATATGTTAAAATGTGTGGTGCTATTTTTAAAGATTAGTCAATTAAAATGATTCATTGAATCTAGTTTGGATTGATAAAAAAAAGACCCGATTGATGAAAGAAGACATGATCAATCAACTTTTATTAAGCCATGCAAATGAATAATTCTAAATAGTGGATAGATGTCATGTATAAAGAGATAAAAATTCATAAGTAACAATGACGTTTAGAAACTCATTATATTGCCTAAAGGTGCGAAACCCATTGATTGTAATTTGATATTTAAAATCAAGAGTGATTCGAATGGTGATGTTGAGAGATATGACGATCGTCTTGTTGCAAATAACTTTACTCAAAAGGAAGACATTGACATTAAAGAGACTTTTCCTCCGATTCTATGAAAGACTCTTTCAGGACAATTATGACATTCGTTACACATTTTTGATCTTAAGTTACATCAGATGGTTTATAAATTAAAGAAATCCATCTATGGCTTAAGCTGGTTTCCCGAAATGGTATCACAAATTTTATCCTCATTTGGTTTTGAGATGAATTCAATTAACGATTGTGTATATCACAAGTTCAGTGGGAACAAACCTATTTTTAGTATTATATGTTGATGACATACTACTTCTCTGCAATGATATAAACTTATTGGGCGTAACAAAAGAGATTTATGACATGAAAATTTGAAATGAAATTTTTTAATTATACATCTTTTGTATTAAGGATATGGATACACAAGAATCGTTCTTGGTGTATTTTTGGATTATCACAAAAGAGTTGTATCGATAAGGTTCTTAAAATATTTAAAATGCAAATATGTAATTCAGGTGATACCCCTATTGCTAAGGGAGACAAGTTTAGTCTCAATAAATGCCCCAAGGATAAATTTAAAGAAAATGAAATAATCAATTAATGCCTCAGAGAAAATTTTAAGAAAAGAACATACGTGAAATTCTCTATACTTCAGCAATTGAGAATTTAATGTATACTCAGGTTTTTACAGATCTGAATATAACATCATTGTTGGAATGCTAGACAGATACCTAACTAACTTTGAGATGGAAAATTGGAAAGCAGTGATTTTATTCAGTATCTATATAGAACTATGGATTATATGATCGCATTCAGGAAAAGAGATCGTTAGATATTCTGATTTTGATCATGGATTATGACTGCAAAATATTGTCATTGGGCTGCAATTTTGGATGGAATTGAAAGAGCACTTAAACTATTTTGTGATAACAGTAGTCTTGTATTCCAATAGGAATATGACGATGTCAAAGTTTATAGACATTAAATTCCTAATTGTTAAGGAAAGAATTCAGAGTGGTTAGGTTTCTGTAAAACATATTAGGACAAACTCCATAATCATGGATCCATTTACTAAATGGCTTATGGCTACCACCCAAGGTGTCACGGGCAACAGCTTTGCTTATGCCCCGTGGCCCTATTGTTGCCATAGTTTGCCCAACTTCGACTGCACATTGTAAATAATTTATTTAAATAGATAGAAATTCGAAAATTGTAGTATGATTCTAGAGACTTTAAACGTCTACTCCCGTCGGTTGGATTTTTGTTCCGAAGTCTATTATCTAGGGTATTTGTCTTTCAAATATTTTCAAA
>CAIGRS010274110.1:0-11800 GCA_903798395.1 Fraxinus floribunda
TGTACAAATGGAATTGTCCAAAAATTTAATTTTAATTCCCATCAAACACCCTCATAATCATTATGGGTCAGCTCTACCTATCATTGCAAGGTGTTCTTTCTTTCTTATAAAATAAAACAAGTTTTAAAATATTAAATATTTTATAGTATAGAATTCAGAATATTGTTGGGCAGTCGTTAGCATGTAGGTCCAGTCGTGTCACCTCCATGCCTTAAATTTCCATCGCCGACCGCCGAAAATTAAAATAGAGGTCCAACAGTCAACTTGTTTCTGCTAGTCTTGAATATTCATAAACTGGGATGCTGACCAATATCATTAAATATGTTAGAATAGGTGACTTAATTGCCAATTTTTATTTCTACATGACCATAAACTACATTAATTAGTTTCTTCTTATTTTTATCTTTGACAAAATATATTTTATAATTTTTAAGAATACTAATTATTAGAAGTTCAACTCTTAGAATTCGGAACGAGTTTAGATTAATGCAAGTAGGGAGTTCAAGTTTCGTTGTCCTTCGAAAAAGAAATCAATATATGAAATTTCTTATTAAATTAGATACTCCAAAATACGTTTATCATTTTAAATTGGTCAAATTCCTTTGTTTAAAATTTCAACTTACTTACGACTAGACTTTTCTAATTAGTAACAATAGTGAAGAATTTAAGCAAATAGGATTATATGTTATTTATTTTCTTTTGGAAGAAGATAAATAAAATGCTTTTAGATATCTTAAATTTTCAAACAATGCATTGAGCTCTGTGGGCTAAATAGAGTAAGATGACATAAATTTTCCAAACATTTTCTTGAGATGACACTTTTAGCAAGGTTCTAAACGGTGCAAGTCGTGATAAGACGTAAAGATGAAATCTCGAGTTTTACTAGTCTTGACGTAATAAAGCGTTTTTCTATTTTTAATATTAAAATAGGATACATATAAATAACACATGGCTAGAAAATTATTTACTTTATCAATTGGGCTTTGTTGTGTTTGGCCACCGAGTTATTCTTACTTTGATGAAACACGCTTTTGGAAACTCGTTTTATGCCTGAAGTGGATTGGTTGATCTTGGCCTTACATTTGGCATACTCATGACCGTTGGATGAGATGCTTTGAGGGTGGTTTTTTATAACTTTCTTCTCAACTCTTCATTGTACTGCAGGGTGCATATTCTAGGGTTTTCTTCGTCTTCTCTTTTTGACTGTTTAGATCTCTTCATCTCTTTGTGGTTTTTCTGATTTGATCTATGTAATATCTTAGTGGTTTATTGTATTTGGTGTACAATTTAGAGATTGTGAGAAGAAAGATTTGTGACAGAGGCGAAATGAAATTTTAAGTGAAAAAATATTTCTTCATACATTTTTGTACTATACTTTGTGGTTCTTAGTGAATTCGAGCATAATCTACTTTGTAGATGTTCAACGGGTGAGTAGGCCTTTGACTGAACATCTGGGCCCTAAAGGGCGAAAAATCTGTGTATTTTTTCATTTTTCTTCAATTTACCTTACTGCAAACATTTTTGGTACACAATTCTTGATTCTGAGACCAACAATATAATGGTTAAAATCATGAATACTATAATTATTTAGTGATGAAATTTTATAATGTCAAAATCTTTGCCGATGACGGATCGACAGTAGTAGAAGAATTGGAACATAAAAAGAGCAAAGTTGAACATCGTATGTCTGCTGAAAAAAACCTCGAGAGGGATATTCTAAGTTAAAAACTGATGGTGCTCTCAAGGGTGATAAACAGGCTGCTGCTGGAGGGTGATTAGGGATAATAGAGGAGATGAGCAATGGGGCTTCCACGATTTTTATGGAGAATGTTCTCTCTCTTTTTGCAGAATGAGATCCCTTGCCACTAGACTTAGGAACTCCCTTCTTTGTCAAAAATGAGTTTTGTAATAGTGAAAATCAGAAAGAATGTGTGGTTAAAAAGTAACAAAAAGTTTTAAGTTTATGTGTAAAATATTTTATTGTGAAAAAGTATTGTTTGAAAATGAGTTTAAAAAAATATTTTTGAAAAATGGGAATCAAACATCGAATGGACGTGAAAATCATTGGATTCTACCAAATAGCGAGAAAAATGAAATATTTATCAAAAATGAATGTAAGATTTTCAAACCTTTAACAAATATTTAAAGAGTTAAAACGAATCTTGATCAAATCGAAAACTTAATTCTTTAGATAAATCTAAATAAAACTAAGAAAACTATTAGAATAACGAAATAAACTAACTAAAAATAGAAAAACGTTAAAGTGGACCCCTAAACAATAGAATTTGACCCCTAAAAGGCCATGATCATCACTCGACAAAAATGTGCACAATCAAAAACGCTTTCTGAGTGTACTTGCCTGCGAAAATTCAACGCCCGAACTAAAAAGTTATATGCGCTTTCATAAATCTTCTTATTTCTTCTCTTTTATAATTGATTTATGATTTTTTTTTTTCCCCCTTCTAACTGCTTCACATCATACAGGATACAAAGGGTTTCAAGGGACTAGTTCAGGGACATGCCTGGACTCATCAAATGGGGACTAACTTCACTCAGATTGGTGGCTTGAGTTTGACGCCCAAAATATGTCAGAGGGTTAAAAATTCAAATGGTCATTTAATTTTTCACAATATTTTTCATTGTGCATTAATTTTTAAAAGTTTTTCGAATGTTCATTGACTTATTAAAACATTATCTCATCCCTTCACTCAATAAATCATGGTTAGAAAAATCGATAGATTTGGTAACGTGGCAAATGAGAATTCTGACATGACATAGCACCCTATTTTCACTAATTGATGACAAATTAGTGAAAAATGCATTCCATCTATGAAAAGCACTTGTAAAAAATGGACTAGATACCTTGCCGAGTGGATCCCAACGCACCTTCATTTCCATAGATCTTTTGTCAACGCCGAAGTGTATATTACTTAGGGTCTGTTTGGTACAGTTCGAAATCGGATTAAAATTAAAAATATAGTCGTTATTGAATCTCACTCATCTAATAAAAATTAACAATAACGACTAATTTTTCAATTTTAATCTCTACCAAACACCCTTTTTAATCAAGACCACACAAAAAGAGGGTCAACTTATTTTATTTTATTTTTGTCTAAATTTAGGGTCTGTTTGGGTCAGATTTTAATTTGATTTTAATCTAAATTAAAGTCAAACAATTAATATCAACCACATTTTTCATGAGTTCCACATCTTTTCAATCACACATTTCGAAAACTTCTATCACAATCCACTTAAAATCTGATTTTAATCTACACCAAACACATTTTTACTAAAACGATAAAGCTTAATTATAAATCATATATGCAAACTTCACCTTAACAAATGTACAATATTTTAAGTAATTTGAGGATGATGACATCATAATATTCGTTAAAATATTGAGAGATCTTTGAAACATTATTATGGCTATTTGTGATTGCTTTCACATTTGGGTAAGTATGCAATTATATATTCTTTGTATTTATAGATTTTAAAGGGAAAAAAAATGCACCATTGATCTCTAAAATATTGTTCGACGAGTAAGTTCTTAATTATTAAAAAGAAATAAATTAGTTATCAACCTTGTATTGTAGTTACACACAAGTGTTAGAATTGAAATTGTCATTTATTTTTATTTATTTTTTTGTTAAATAGTCACGTAATTCTCGTAAGAACATGTCTCACTTTCAATTTCTAAGCACTAGCTGAAGTTGGTAAAAAAAAAAAAATCGATAACTTCAAAAGTTTTGATACATGATTTCTTCATGAGGAACAATAATTTCGTTAATTTTACTAGTTGATAACTATAAAGTCTCGAATTCTATGACCCAATGCGCTACTAAAGTTGGTTTTATTTTTAGTGTTCAATCTACCAATTAAACCCACCTGAGGTTAGTGAAGGATAATTTGTTTATTACATAGAAAAAGTGATACAATCGGATACCTCGACCCGCTATTGTTTAGGCCATCAAATGAGCCATTTTCTCATTTTGGCGAAAATTAATTTTATTGTCTAGATAATTTATTTTCTATGTTAGTTTTAGTAGATTAGGGTCTATTTGACATGAATTTTGAAAACTCAAAATGAATTTTTGAAATTCAAAGTTGCTTTGAACTTGTTTGACTAATTTTATAAAAATGTTTAGTTTTTAGAGAAAGTTGGTCCAATGTGGTTTCCTTTAAAACCATTTCGCGAATGAAAAGTTCTTCTAAAAAGTAGTTAGAACAAAAATTACAGCAACTCTTTCCAAAATATCTTATGTAGGAAATAAAAGCAAAATTCATACCGAACAACTGCTTAAAGGAAGAACGATTAATTTTTAGACCTTGTTTGCTATGGATTAAAATCAAAATTTTAATTTAAGATAGAGTCAATACTTAATTTTAATTACACATTTTATGGGATTCTTAACATTTTTTATTACATATTCCATCAATTTTGATTAAAATATTCTAAAAACGAAATTTTAATCCATAGCAAAGAGGGGCTAAAACTTGAACCCATGACATGCATCTTCTAATATTCAGTTTGCATAGATTTTTGTCAAAATTTGTTCACTTTAGAGGCTTAACATTTCAATATTATTGAAAGATGCCAAAATAAAATCCTTAGCATCCAATTGTTATTCTCATCATTGAACAACCACAATCGTGTTACCCTCTCGTCCAAAAGATATATTCTTCACTATTTATAATTTAGTTCCTAACTTCTACCCTTATTGCATTTAGGACATAGTCTTCGGTCAAAGCTCGTAAAGTCACTCTTTATCATTATGATATCATAACAACATCATCAAGACTTCATATTATAATTCTTAAAAGTTTTATCTAATTTGTAATTTAGTCCCTAAACTTTCTAGAATCGCCAAAGTGCTCCAAACTCAACTTTTCGAAAACAATAATTTGTAGAAATTATTATTTGCGGTCTAATAATATTTCCTCGGCAAAGGATAGTTTTCTTTTTTTTTTCACTTAGGTACCTAAACTTTTTAAAAGTTGTTAATAAACCCAAAAACATTCTTAAACTCGCATATATGTCATATTTCTATAGAATTAGGTTTTACAAGAAATATGTTGTTACTTAGAGAATAATTTAGGGACCAATACCACAATTTTCTCATAATTATAACTTTTTATATACGTTTGTTGAATTTGAAATTCATATGCATAAGACGTTCAAAATTTACTTATTATTTTAAGTAATTTCAGTTCATCTACCATTATTTATAACCAGGTCAGTGATAAATTCAACGTTCAACATGGATAACATTAAGAAAATCAACTTGAATATGGTTTAAGTTGGTCATTTGTTGGTGAACTAATTAAAACATCTTTCTTGTTTCAATTTCGTTGTCTTCTGATATTTCTAAGCTAGTTTTAATTACTTTTAAACATATAGCATTTCCTCTTAAGTTCAAAATGTTTACTTATTAGTATGTTTTTAAATAAAGAATATTTTTATACTTCAATGTTAGAAATAAGAAAGTTATTAATAATAAAGTTAGAGTTACGGTCAAAATAAGTGATTTTTATTGAAAAATAAAAAATAATAATTATACAAATATATAGAAATGGATGTTTTAAAAGAGTTTTACTTACTTAATATCTTAATTGTTGAAACTATTAATCCTCGATATATTTTTGACACTTCGGCACCTAACATCTCCTTAACAATTGAAAATATGCGATTTCTTTCAATTTAAGCTAAGAAAAGATAATGTATTAAAGTGACAAAAATATGTTGAGAACAACTGAAAGAAAATTCAATTTGAGACAGCAGAGCTAGGATGATGTATTCAATTATGAGTTTTAAAGACTTTTTGGGATTTAAAAAATTTAAAGATATTCAATATAAACTTTTTGAGACTTTTTGAAAGTTAATGTATTGAATCGAAGCTTTTATGAACTTTTAAAAAAAAAATTTAAAATCATGGTGTATTCAATTAAAACCTTTTAGAAGTCTATAAATTTTTGGATATTCAAATTGTTAATGACGGTTAAAGACTTCTATAAAAATCTCTATGATTCTAATTTTTAAGTAGAAAGTACTATAATAAAATCTCAAAATTTGTCTTTTATTCATTCCAAGATTTTGGGAGACTTTCTATATATATATTAAAAAAAAAAGTTAATATGTATTTTTGTTTCTTTTTATTTTCTACGAACATTAGAGTCATAATCAAAAAATATTTTTTTTTCTACTTGTTATATTTGTTTCTATTTTTCTTTCTCTCTATTTTATTTTTTTATCTCTATTTTCTATGAAAAAAATTAAGTTGTAACTAACTATTTTTATATATTTTTTTATGAAAGATATCTATTTGAAATTAAATTATAAAATTTTATATAAAAAATTAATTTATAATTAAATTTGAATATATTGATTTCTTGTTTATTCTTTAAAGGTATGCCATATTGATAATGTCATAATACTAAATGTTAATTTTTTTAAAAAAATATTTTAATACACACTCGAATTTGATTATTATTTATTTAATTAAGGTGAGTTAAATTTCTATTATTTTAAAAAAAATTATAATATGGGGAGGGAAAAGGGAATTGTGGGAATCCGGATTGAATACACTCCTTAGTGTGAGCTTAGAGGGTCTCATTAATTAATTCCGACCATAAAAAATAAAAACTCTACAGCCTCAAAATATAGAAAAGGAAAATGGAAAGGAAAAGAAAAAGGAAAGGATAATTGTTGGTTGGGGCCGGGTTGATATTGAAAATAATTAATTGCAGAGTAAAGTCAGGAGACGAAAGGTAATGTCCGCAGCGTAATTACGTGTTGATCCAGAAGAAGTGTTCAGGTATTAACAACAAGAAGGCTGTAAATTCCAAAGTCGTATGAATTATTTATTATCCACAACTGTCCTTGTGGGTGAATCCATCCTTGTATTGTCTATATATATGGATTATACTGGTTGTGCATATGCTGATTATGCAGAGACGGCCCTTATCATCTTGCCTTATCGTCTGCAATCTCTCTCTCTTTCTTCACATTAAAAACGCTTCTTTTCTTTCTCCGTATCCAGCAAAACTGCATCCTCGTTTTGTTCCCTATAAGCAAATTAAAGAGTGAAACTATTGAATCCCACAAATATTTTTATATCAAGAAGACCCTCTTCGTGCTTGGTATGTATTTTGACATTTTCTTGACCCCACACCCACCTCTGTTACATTTTAGTGTTGTATGTTTTTAAGAAACGAGAGATTGAATTTTTCGGTTGAAGGGTTTTCTCAAAGATTTCTCCTTTTGTTTATTACATGGAGTTTGTTGGGCTTTTTTCCTGTTCTGTGTGAGTCTCTCTCTTCATGAGTATAAATTCTTTCATGTCTTGGGTTTATGGGACCGAGTTTCTCTTTCTTGTTAGTTCTCAGGGGAATGATTTTTGTGTGAAATCTTAAATTAAACAATATGTGGTTTGATTTATTATACTTCTGTTGCTTCATTATGACGAGTTGTGAATTTGTGTATTACAGTTTTGAAACGTTTTATCCCCCATTTTGATGGTTTTGGGAGAAGGTGATATGTTAAATATTGTGTTGATGTTCCGATTTCGTGTTTCTTGGAGATTTTGATGCTTTATGAATTGTTTATGTGAAACTAATGATTATACTTTGTAGGGGTGCTGCAGCTTGTTTGTTGGTTTCAAGATCGTAGCTATGGTTTCTTGTTATCAAACCCCACCTTATAATTTTGAGGAGTTGTACTAAATTTGGATTTTTGAAGCTCTGCTGTGCCAAAATAGAATCTTTAAACGAAAGAGATCGGCTGGTGTTGGTGTTAGGGACCAAGCTGAAGTATTACGCCACGTTAAGTTCAGTTAGAAGCTCAAAACTTGAAATCTTATTACTACACACGATATTCTTCGGATGCAACATGGACAGCTTAGAAATAACCTAATTTAGGAGTAACTACAAAGAGAACTAGTTATCACGTTCGTATGTTCACTCTTATTATAGTTAGTCACCCTTTTGCAGCCTTCATGATGGTTCCTTTCTGTTATGGTTCTTATCTTAATCCCTTAGAAAACTTCTGATTTTTTTATTTTTTTTTTTCAATTTCTATGTTTTTATTTGTTGTGAAGAGTCCTTTTAATCTCTACAAAGTTTTTGGTGGTCAGTTCTTCTTTCCTTTCTTTTTCTTCTGGTAATTAAGCAAACTGCAAAAGGAGGTTTATGAAAATAATGTCTTTATAGATCCCCATATTTGAATATTCTAGGGATGCTCATTAACTGTATCTTTTATAAGTATGCTTGTGGTTTAATTGATTTGCGTGCATGATGTTTCTGTTTAACATTCTTCAGGAAATTACGGGGGGTTAGTTGAAAAGAAAGCTGGTAGTAGAATGGTAGGTACAGACGAAGCAAGGGCTAATATTTCGCAAGAATTGATGAGAGAGTTTTGCTGCATAATTGATTAATAATAGACGTCTCAACGACTATTTTTATTGCACGTATTTTCACATACCTGTAGAATATAGAACAAGAATTCAATAGCTTAGGAACTGAGGAAAGACAAGTGACAGTTATCATTGTCTTCTCATTATCATCAATGATCAACCCCATTCATGATATACTTGTTCAATCTATTAATGTCTTTGGTAGATTGTACCACTATATAGTTGTACAAAGTTTATGAACGTACAAGGCATAGTTTTGATGTTTGTTCATTTTCTATAGTTCAAAAGGTCGGTCGGTTGCGATAATTACGAAGCGAATGAATTGAAAATTGCTGTTGTTAGGACCCAGTTTTGGGTGGTTCTAATGGGTAGTTGCAGCTTATAAAGTCATTCAATGAATTTCTGCACGACACTATTTCATTAAAAATCATTAGGACCACTATTTCTTGCCTTGCCTTCTTTACAATTGCTAGAATGATGAAGCGTGTTGGTTTTTATTTATTCTTTGGGTGGTTGGGGATGGGGTTCAAAATTCTGGATATATGTCTAATCGAACGTGCTTCTGTTCTCTGAATATCCAACTTTTTGGTTCTTCAATATTTTGTCTCTTCTCATATTTCTTGAAGGGCATAAATAAAATGGTTTCGAGTTCTAACAATCTTTCTCTGATGTTATGTGCAGGCACCAAAGTTGTAAGAAGTCTGAATCAAACTAAATGGCCACGGAACAATATCTCCTGGAGGCTGCAGTACAAAGTGATTATAATGAAGAAAAAACAGCGTTGGAGAAATGGAAATCGTTATCTTCTGCAGAAGATGAGTCTAAAACTAATTTTTCTGGTGGTTTTGAATGTAACATATGCTTGGACTTGGTGCAAGATCCGGTTGTTACATTCTGTGGTCACCTTTATTGTTGGCCCTGTATCTACCGGTGGATAAGTTTGCAGAATGTCTCTCCTGAAACCGAGCATGAGCATCCACAATGTCCCGTCTGCAAAGCAGAGATCTCACCGAAAACCTTAATCCCACTCTATGGCCGTGGAAACAGTACGAACCCATCTAAAGACAAAGTTTCACATCTCGGTATTCTCATACCACAAAGGCCTCCAAGTCCTAGATGTGGTGGTAACATGCAAATCCCGACCTCTACCCTTGGGGAATCACATCCTGTTCGGCAACTTTATCATCCAAGCTATGAACAACAGTCTCGACCATATCAGCCGTATTCTCAGAACTACACTGCTTCACCCATGCTTCCGAATAGTGGCGCTACAACAAATTTGATTGATCCGATGATAGGGATGTTTGGCGAAATGGTCTACTCGAGGATTTTTGGGAATTCAGAAACAACTTTATATACTTATCCAAATTCTTATCACCTACAAGGTAACAGTAGTCCTAGGCTAAGAAGACATATGATCCGAACTGATGAATCCCTAAGCAGAGTTTGCCTTTTCCTTTGGTGTTGTGTAATATTATGTCTCATATTATTCTGAACAATTTTCTCTCTTCTTGTGTTCCATTTTGTACTTGTAAAAATTCTCTGTAGTACTTGGATCAATACAACTGTAATAAGTATTGAGAGGTATTACATCTTTGGTGCTGATATATGTGTCTGTAACGTCAAACATTTGACTTCACATGCTTTGGGAAATACTAAGTATAATGGAATTGTTGTTGCTGTTAAATTAAATATATGAGAGTATTTTCTTTAGTACACGAATTGCTTTATATAAGCCTTTGTTCAGGCTCCATTTTATTTAAAATACATTTTTCTGTCCTTTTAATCACATATTCTTGAAAAAAATCACTATTTAAAATACATTTTTCAACCGAAAATGCATTAAAATGGAGCCCAAACAGGCGGTAGAAGTTGACCACCAAGTCTTTCAATTTTGTCTGAGTAGTGTCTTTATCTCATCTAGACTCTAGCCATCCATGTCATGTGGTCTACATGTCATTTTTAGTTACTTGTCTCCTTTACTGTCATGTGATGCACTGAGGATGGAAGATGCCCCCACAAGCATTTCATTGATTACTATGTCATTTGTGTGTCGCGATATTCACAATAAATTTTTCTTGTTTCAACCTCGTCATTCTGAGGCTATATCATTCTATAGTATTGCTAAATGTATTGAGTTTATCAGCGTCCATAAATGATAAATCTTAGATTGAACCGTCGAATCATATAGACACTACCAGAAATTTTACTATAGTGATCAAAATTTGTTGTAAAAAGTCATAATTTTAGTTACTTTGTTGAAAAAGGATCGTTGAACATTTTTTCAAGATAAGTTTTTGTTATCAAAAATAAATTTTGTTATATTGCGGTGACAATAAGCGGTGGTTGTGAGGGTGAACACCACCTCATCGTGGAGGCTCTGCAGTGGTTGACGGTGGAGAAGCGTCCAAGTTTAGTAGAGTAATCTAGTTTGGCATTGTCCTTCACCTAAACTTTCAAACAAGGAGTCAAAGATGGTAGCCTAGAATATAATTTGTGCCACCTTCTTAAAATAATACAAGATTTGTGATAAATCAATTCGAGAAAAGACTTTCGAGTTTGATTTATTAAGCTGTAGACTATTAAATATATTATACTCGTGCATACTTTTCCATAATAGTCGAATTTGTAGTCAATATAGTCCACCAACTCGGCCTGTGAAAAATCAACTTGGTGCTTATTGAGATTGAATTGAAGGCATGGCTCAGCCTTGGAGGGGGTGGCAAACAAGAAAAGAACAAATTTAATAGTGATAGAAAATTAGGGTCGGTTTGATTGCAAATGTGGAAAATGGGTGGAAAGAAAATGTTTAACTGGGAATTGAATTGTCTAAAATTTATTTTATTGAAAATTGTAATTAATTGTGTTTGATTGATATAATTTTCCACCTGATTTGTTTGACTTTNAGGGGGTGGCAAACAAGAAAAGAACAAATTTAATAGTGATAGAAAATTAGGGTCGGTTTGATTGCAAATGTGGAAAATGGGTGGAAAGAAAATGTTTAACTGGGAATTGAATTGTCTAAAATTTATTTTATTGAAAATTGTAATTAATTGTGTTTGATTGATATAATTTTCCACCTGATTTGTTTGACTTTGTTTTTCATGAAAATTGTCAATTAAAGGGATAAAATTTCTTACAATTGGGGATATAATTTGTTTAGATTGCCAAAAAAATTTAAAATTAAAAAAATGAAAAATGAAAAAAATTTGGTGTTCGTTTGACTTTGTTTTACATGGAAATAGTCAATTTAAGGGATAATCTTTTTTACAATTGTGGATAGATTTTGTATCCATTGCAAATAAAAAAAAATAAAAAAAAAGTGGAAAACAAAAAACCACCTAAAAGGTGGGAAAACAAATTCACCTAAAACCAAGAAAATGGGTCACGTG
>CAIGRS010274141.1:0-18524 GCA_903798395.1 Fraxinus floribunda
TGAGTCATTTTTCTTTTTTTTTTTTAAAAATAGCACTTTCTGATTTCTTTTTATACAATTGAAAAATCAAATTTTAAATAAGGCGCATGCTTCATGCTCCATGAGACGCACGCCTTCAAATTTAGAGGCGTGAGCCTCATTTTTAGCCTCAAAAATACCGCCTCGAGGCATACTACATGCGCCTTACAGTGAGGCGGCCTCAAGGCGAGCCTCACTACCGCCTTTTTATACCATGAATAATTTTATTGGTTTGTGTTGAGGGTTGGCTCTGGGCACTTGGAGACTAAGGTCTGCCCTCAAGTTGACAAAATGCCTCGCTACCAGATTTAGTCTTTTTAAACACGAACAAACTATAGTTTCCTTCATTAATATATGAAAAATGGTGTAATCTAAAACTTAGTTTCCAAGCAATAAATGATTATATAGGCCTTTTCAACTCTCATCTAATAAATAAATATTTCAATAATTGTATTTTCCAAGGATGATAAATCACAGAGCATTACCTGTCCATCGAGGTTAGCAATGGCATCATTCATTTCAGACTCGCTTGACATTGTTACGAAGCCAAAACCACGAGATCGACCGCTCTCCCTATCATAAACTATGCGAGCATTTACTACTTTACCATGCTCACTGAAAACCTGTTCTAGTCGTCCATCATGAACGCTCCATGGCAGGTTACCAACATAAATTCTGTAAGAAGGTTCAGACACTCGAGGTGGACGTTCTGGTCGGGACCCTCTTGGGGCTGCCTTGTTAACAACTAACAACCTTCCATTTAGATCCTGTCAAAAAATGAAATGAACTTACATAAACTTGGCTGTAGAAGGCACTTGGTCAAAGAAGAATGAGATTCTTTTCTAATAATTTTCAAGAAATCCATTAAAGTTCATGCAAATGGTTTGTAGGCCAAGATGCATTAACCTGAATAAGGGGTTTGGCATACCCTAGCATATTGAAAGAAGAACGAGGTTGGGTACAGGAGAAAAAATATAAAAAAGTTGAGACATACTACACTTAAATAAAAATGGCATAGCAAACTTTATTTAAAAAAGTTATTTTCTCCATGTTGTAAACACGCGTGCATAATTTATTTACAATGTTTGAATGACATGACGAATTAAACTGTAAGATTTTAAAAGTGAGTTGATTAGATATGGCAGAAGTTCAAAACTTGGAAGCAAAAAACAGATGGCGAGAAAAGGAAGAATTTTGAACAGATTAATACTGTTACAATATATTACATTTTTTATTTTACTCTAAAAATCATATCATCAGATCAGACAGGAGATGACTCGAGTAATTAGTTGAAATTAGTTGATCGTATTGATGCAATTTTGACTAAAGAAATTAGTTGCATTCATTCTTCAAAGTCTGGCAGCTGCAAATAGAGCATACAGGAGTGACTCGAGCAAATATATTTTCACTTTCAAATTTACTGTGATATCATGAAATCTTGGCTCCTGTATGGTGTAGATTAAAAGTAGATAAAAATATCGAGTCAAAGTCAATAATTTATTTTAAACACACATTTCATGGACCCACAATTTTTCAACCACACATTTCATCAATTTATTTTTTTTTATAAAAAAAACTACTAAAAATCTGATTTTAATCTACACCAAACAGGGGCTTATTGTCAGGCGTCCACCATTGCGAGTACTGGCTGGCGGACATCTGAAATCTCTTGCCAACAATTTTCCCCAGTTGGTAGGGTGCCCATGTAAATTTTGAATTACAATATAATTTAGCACCTTCCTCAGCATGAAACAAATTTTCATTATTTGATCCATCATCAGATAAGAATGTAAATTGGTATGCTTTTATCATATGGATCGACTTTGGTTGGTGATTTTTTCATTTCGCGTCATCAGACAACGGAGTATAGTGCATGTTTGGCTAAGCTTAAAAAATCTAACAATAAGTAGATAAGTAATTTTGAATAAATAAATAATTTGCTGGTCAAAGTTGGAAATAATAAGTTCCTTATTTTGAAAGCATTTGCTATTACTGTCTAAATTGTGACTTCTTACCTAAAAGTAAGAAATAAAGCAATTTCTCTAAACGTGTCTGAAAACAAAAAAGGTTGCATCAAAGTATGTTCAAGTAACTTTTAAACATAGCCAAACATGTCGATAAGCATAAGCTCAAAATTTATCTTGAGGTATCATACACCAATAATGTTATTCATAGAAGACAGACCATAAAGTTGAGAAATGCTGTCAATAACAATATCTATGCCATGGAAATTGCAATGGGAGCATTTGCATGATATGGTATAGAGTGTACCAAAGTCAAGTTGAAGTGGAGTTGCAAAAATAAGATTGATAATTTTTAGTATTTTTCAAATAGACCAGACAAAGACGAGCAACTATAGAGCATTGAATTTGTATGGTACTTGCAGAAAATGAAACACTGTGCCAGCTTTGGAAATGAAAAAATACATTGCTGAACAGTGGTATATACTTGGTCTTTTGAACATATTTGAATGAGGTATAGTGACATAAATTGAATTTTTCTTTTTAATTCGGTAACTAACAGACATTTTAAGGGTCCGCTTCTGCACGCTGTACGACATATTCCACAAAATGTTTCTGCATTTTCCAGTGTTTGATTGAATTAGAGTTCAGAAAAAATTCAGAGGAAATCATTATACACCCTATGAGGAGAAAGAAACTCGTGGAATTTCAAGAAATAAATCATTCATTAATAACTACAATGCCTGACCACCGAACATGCTTGGTTGTACTTAAAAGTTGCTTTTCTATAATGTTAATTGAAAAAATGCAAGTTTTTGTTAGGGTAAAAAAAAAGGTAATTTTAAAGAATCATTTCAGAAAACAAGCACATTTCAAAAAAAGGAAAAAAATTTCGAAAACCTAAGTTTTCAAAACATGCTGCACTACACCTACTACCACGGCTCACGACCACCTCTTCAATTGCACCATTCTTGCTTCTATGCCACCTCCTGTAGTTATGGTATCTTATACAATGCTGGCAATGGAGGTGGCTGTGGTTGGCAGTGGTGATTATACCACACAGTGGGTGATATCATACAATCTAAAAAAAATGTGGAGCAATAAAGCTGAGTTATAGCATCAAAGCAAAATCTTTGGTAGTTTCTTAATTTGTCACACTTAAGTGTGTGGTAGAGATTAAAATCAGATTAAAATTGAAAATATAGCCGTTATTGTTGACTTTTATTAGACGGGTGGGACCCAATAACAATCATATTTTCAATTTTAATTGGATTTTAAGCTGTACCAAACAGGTTCTACTGTACTTACTGTACTATGTTTCCAACATAATCATGAAAGAAATGTAACCGCGAAAGCAAACTGTTATGATGCCCAACCTATTTACATCTAGGCATGACTCAGATAATCCTTCAAATATTAAAACTTTTCCTTTTACCCTAGCCCTTCCAATCTCTAATTCGAGAATTAACAGCTGGCCAGATTATTAGTCCACGTATTCTTTCATTGAAGTTTCTGATTTTTCATCATAATTTGCACATGTTGCCAAAGGCACAAAACAAGGCCAAAATTCATATAACAAATCAAAACAACATGCATCCATCTAAATTTGCAATTCATCATTTTTTTTTTCTTGAAAATGATTTTAGGAAGGTCCAAAACTTACGTAACGATGGAACATTTCTACAGCCTTTTCTGCTTCTTCCACAGTACTCATCGTCACAAACCCAAACCCTCGACTCCGATCAGTCACCCTATCGTAAATAACCTGCAACTCACATATAGCCAGCGTTAAATAATCCCTAAGAAGTCCAAACTTTTCAATCAAAACCAGACGTATAAAACAATCTTCTCCACCCAAAAGCAATTAAAATTATTAGTATTTTAAATCCAAGTACTCACCTCAGAAATTTCAACAACACCAGCCTGCTCAAAAAGCTGAGCCAGCTTCTCACTGTCCACATCGAAAGGCAAATTTCCCACATACATTTTAGCTTCCTCAGGTGGCTCCACATAACCATCACTCTCGTAACCATCCTCAACAAACTCTACAACGTCATCACTCCCTTCTCCTACTTCAGCTTCCCCTTCAGATGTTTCTTGATTATCCCAGTTTAAATTTCCTTGGAATTCTTGTTCTTCAACAAGTACTGGGTTGTTCTCTTCTTGCAAAGCAGCTATTACAGAGAACCTCAAATGGGGTGTTTTCATTTTGGGAGTGGACAAAGAGAGATGAAGTTTTACGGGTTTTAGTGGGATTGATAGATTTGAGTGTGAATGTGAAACTTTTGCATTGGTGAAGAGTGATGGCACTGAAATTAGGCAACCATTTGTTGCCATTGTTATAGGCTTGGTAGCACAAGACATTATTTATAGATGTGTGTCTGTGCAGAGGAAAGGAGAAAAACGATGAAAAATGGGGATTTTCGAGGGCTTTGAGGATAAGGAAAGGGGCGAGCGAAGGGAGAGGAAGGAAGTTTTGACGAATGGTTTCGCGTTGCTGAAGCGGCGGATGGTCCAAAGGTAACGCTGCTTTGATGGGTTTATGATATTTTTTGTTGCTCTTTCTTCGGCAAGGGTGTGGTGTAAACTGGGCCGGATCGGGTTGCATTCTAATTTGACCCAACTTACTCGACTCGATTTGAGATGGACTCGTTTACACTTTACAGAGATTGACCCAGAATATCGCCCCAGTTTGGTGTAATAAAAATCACACTTTTAATAAACTTAGATAAAAAAAAAAATTGATAAAAACTGTGGGTTCGTAAAATGTGGCCTTAAAATTAATTATTAATTTTGACTTAAATTCTTATCAATTTCTTAAACTATACCGAACCAAGCTTTGGGTATTCCAAGACATCACCAAAATGGAACATTCCAAATTACTTTCAAAACGATAAAAATAAAAAAAGAAAAGAATAAGAACATTCCAAGTTGTGTGTAAACCCCTTTATGGTAAATTATATTGAAAATGTTTTTCAAATTTGATAATGCCAAACATGAATCTTCTTGAGCTCCTGTTTTACGACCATTAAATTAATTTTTTTTTTTCAAATTCATTTTTAACCACATATTTACATAATAAAATATTTTGAACGTAAATTCAAAAACTTTTTAGCCACATATTCTTTGAAAAAATCATTATTCCAAAACTCATTTTTCTCAAAAAAAAATTAAAATGATAGTCAAACAAGGGCAAAGACTGCATTCACCTCCTAGTTTAACTATCAACAACCCGTTATTCATGTCATATGTAAACTCTTCTTTCTTTTCGTCTATCGTGTAATAGCTCAATTTCATAACCTCATACTTTAACTCTTACTTCACATCGCACCCTAGAGTTGTCATATCAGTCACTCCCAATTATGCATGATATTCATTAAGGATGAAATTAGTTGTACACGCTTTGTGTACATCAAGTTTTATATTCGATGTGTTGTCAAAATTTGTGCTTTAATTATTTAAAGTGTTGTGAAGACCAATGTTTAAAAAATGTCACTTCATAAGAATGTCAAACTTAATGTACATGTATCTTGATCGTTTCATTAAACAAATGTAGACTTTGTTCGAACCCCATTTTTTGTGAAAATGGAGTTTTATAATAGTGATTTTTTGGAAAATGTGTAGTCGAGATATAAGGAAGAATTTTGAGTTTAAATGCAAAATTATTTTATTAGAAAAATGTATTGTTGTAAATAAATTTCAAACAGGGACGTAATATGATACTCCACAGTCCATAGTATCCACAAATTCAAAAGGGATAATTTCGTTTAACAAATAAGGTGATTTATTTACTCACCCTTATTCGGAGAGATGGTTAATATTTCACACTTAAAGGTACGCATGGACTCTACGATTCAACCTATTTTGGAAATTTTAGAAAGAGATCCTTCGACATAAGAATGTAAAGTTAGTCCAAAATAAAACTATCATATATTCATTATGTTGAATTAGACAATAGTAAAATATTATTAAATAATAAAAAGAAGTTAATATGTTTTCACCGTATACCAAATGTGCACGTAAAAGATAATGAACCTACAAGAATGGAAAGCATAGACATCAAACCTTTTATAAGTATTATTGTGATTGTTTGAGTTTACCATGACCGTTTTGAAACGGTCCATTACTCGTCATTTTTATTGGAAAGACTTGGTCGAGTCAAGTACTCAAAACTCCAATCCTCTTGAACTCTTATCGCTCTTGATTCTATCGGTCGGACAAGTTTTCTAAGTTGTCATTTCGCAGCAAAAATGATAAATTGTGCCCATCAAAGTTTTAATTTAAAGACCATCCAAGTTTATGTCCTCAATTTGATCCTATAAAATTTAATTGTTGTCGTAGAATTAAATCTTTTTATGCATTTGCTTATGAATTTTGTATTTAAAAAAAAAAAAAAACAATAAACGACAATACAAAGAATAATCTGCAAAATAATCTTAATTCCACTGAATTGGAATATATTTTAAACAGAGATGCTGAATGCTTGTAATCTAGAAAGAGGAGAAAACTAAGGATCTTTTTGGAGGATTCAACAAGATTCATAAGGCTGCCCCTTTCCTTAATCAAGTTCATCGATTCTGACAGTTCCTTGAGTACACAATATTAGACTAAATAATACCCATCAGCACATCACAAGAGATTATGCATAAATAGCAACTCTGAATACAAAACTGTGATCCAAACAGAAATGCACATAATGTTCGATTCAAAGACTGAATACAAAATTGTGATCCAAACAGAAATGCACAGAATGTTCGATTCAAAGGCGAGCTACAGCCTACATGAGTTTTGATTTCCAGAATCATAAAGAGATATCTTTACCAAAGAGTCCAGTTATTCCCTTGGCAGGGTCTTTCTGTTTAACAATCGACTCTCCAACCAGCACCTGTAGTAATCGCAAAGAAAGATTGTTGGTTCAAATTTGCAAAAACAAAAAATAACGTTTTCCATAAAGCTGAACCCGAGCTGTAGTCCATGCCCAGAAATGATAAAACCTCTTATATTGAAATAAACTTCAAAGGACGTGATATTGTTGTGTGGTCAAGTGTGGAAATCTCATGGCAACCGAGTCCTAGTGCTACATAAATCTTTAAAAAACCACAATCTGCTTGTGCATGTGAACATGCTTACTTGGACTTGACCAAAGAAACCTCCTCTGAACTATTTAGCAATGTTTTTAAACCCGACTCGAACATTGCCAGAAAAGGTAAAGAATTGAGTGTCAAAGATTTAGCTGGAGTTTAACCAGAGGTCAAAATGTTAATAAACAAACACAAATTTATTGTTAATTTCATCATATATAAACAAAAAGCATGTTTGGGAGTTGTTTTGGTTTAAATTATAGTTAGATAGAAATCAGTAATGGATAAAATTATTTGACCGACTAAAAACAGCTGCCAAACTGCACAAAAACTGTATCAATAACCAAATATTAGGTTCAATAATGTTGATAGCGTTCATAATAATAGAGGATGATGTATGTCATGGTAGAATTACTCAAAAAACTGTACTCTCTTTTTTCCCCTAAAAATTATAGAAATGCAACCAAGAATTCAGTGAACCAATGGCTAAACCATTGAGCTGGATGCTGGTTGAACAGGTTTCATCCTGGGTTTGTAAGATATGATTCTTAAGCAGTAATCGGATTGATTTCTGGGTCTCATTCCCAGTTTTTTCTGGTAGAATCGATTTGAGTCGGTCTAGTTTTCAAGAAACTGCTATTTAATCGAGAGAAATCAAATGCAAGACTAGTTGGTTGTTTCTTAATTGTCTTTACCAAATCCATGATCTCTCAGAAAAAAGGATTCCTACCCAAATAGTGCACAACCACAGAGGCAGGAATTTGTTTTTTCTTAGCCCCATTTGTCTACCATTCTCCAAAAACATCTTTTTTTTAAAAAAAAAAAAACTCATTTTCAATTACACATTCTCACAATACAATATTTTGCACCCAAAATTTTTCCAACATTTTAACCACATTCTCCAAAAAATCACTATTCCAAAACTCATTTTCCTCAAAAAACTCTTTTTAATAACAGGGGCTTAGTTTGCCTATCTGTTTCTTTCTTTCTTCTACTACTAATCTTTATCTTAGGCATGTTGCCCTCTTAAAATAATTGTTAGGTGTTCTTAATTAAGATGAGAAAAGATAAAAAAGAAGGGTATATATTTCCCAAAATGTTTTCAATCAGCAGAACTCACAGCTTTAACACCAGCTTCTTGTACATAGGAAATATCATCTGGAGTGAAAAGTCCAGATTCCCCAACCACCTGAAGAATTTGAATATTAGAGGTTAAAAAATATTATTAAGGTGGAATGATGTAGATAATACATCATTCGCTAAGAAAGGAAAAAGAGATGATAAAATGTTTGGCTAAGCTTGAGAAAATGCAAGTCACTTTCTGAAGAAACTTTTTGTTTCCAAACATTTTTGGATCTGTTACCTTTTCTTACAAGTTATAAAAGTTATTTATATTAAAAATAACAGTGTCAAAATAAATAAAATACTCATTTCAAACTTGAACCAATTAAAAAATATATATTTAGCTAACTTAATTACTTACAAGTATCCTTTTAAGCTTAGCCAAACATGCTTCATGTACAGATGATGCTAGGATTTACTCACTGTTATCCCTTTCTGACGGATCCTTTCACCACGATCACCTTCGAGAAGCTTTTTCGTGTTACTAATATCAACCTTAAATGTTTCTGCAAATTGGCCGAGGTAAACTCTCTTAAAAAAAAAAAAAAAAAGTCAACAATGAATCATACTACACAGTTAGTAAAATAGTTTCATCATCTCTATCCTCATGAGTGAGTCTACTGAACATCCAAAGTAGTGATATCATTCCCAATTTGTTCACTGGTCAGGAAATAAAACCATTTTAACTTAAAGGCTACAGTAATGACAAACAATTTAATTTGTGCCATACTGATAGAATAATAGTTAGAAAAGCACTAAGCTATGCAACGAGGAACCACACTGAGGAAATAATACCAAAATTCTAATGCCACAGAGCAAGGCAATGATAAAGCTTCAACATTAACCAATAAGTACATCTTCCTCCACAAGCTAAACACAAAAAATAACTCAAATGCACTAACACTTTGATCAACATACACCAAAGTTTCATGTCAGTCGCCAAACTTTGTTTTGTTCCAAAGTGGCAGCTGAAGTTTGTTTTTTGTTTCAGTTTGGTCACTTTTTAAATTCTGTTAATTTTTCTAACCACATGTATGGCATGGAAGACATCCATGTTGACGCCACATTACATTGTCCTCTGCGATGACAGATATTCTGTTAAAAAAGACTAACAGATGTTTATTATGTAACCAAACTGAAATGAAAAGGTAAACTTTTGCGACCACTTTAAAACAAAATAAAGCTCAGTTACTAACATGAAACTTGACTGTAAGTTGAGTGACTAAAAGCATTTTTAACCAAAAATACTTCATATAGGTATAGTATTTGGTCATAATTCTTCACAATTAATTGAAGCCAGAAAGTACCAAGGTCTCGATTATTGATGCCAACAAGTTCAATCCCATCTATTTGGAGGACACGATCCATCTCTTTCTCATCGTGTACCTATAATATGAAGTACCAGAAGAGAGGCCAAGAGTTGCAATTATGGAGATAATAGCATATCATTTCACTCGCCTCATAAGATTTAACAATGAATATCCACGCAAATATGTCTAGCACGCATCTAAGATGCAGAAAATGAGCATTACATAACCCTTGCACTAGAGAGGTTTTTCTCGAACGTTGGAAGAGCATAGAAAGATAGACGAACTTAAGACATATGTCACTTCTTTAGCAACCACGAGAATGATTCGCCGCTTAACGAGTTAACTTACAAGAAATGAGTAACTTTAATACATAATATTTTTCATTGGTGAAGTTGGAAATTAGTAAGTCACTCATTTTGACATGAAGTAAGAGTTATTTAAAAAAAATAAGTAACTTTTTTTACTTTAAAGTAAAATATCAAATATGTTTTAAAAGTAGCTTATACTTTTTTCCTATTAAAGCTGAGACAGACGTGCTCACAAATCTAACTGGTTAGAGCTTAAATGCAATTTGCAAAGATGGTCATACGACACAGATTTTTATCAAGGACTTTGATGATCATGCAATGAATTCAGTAACAACATGGAAGTACGAGGAGTATTCTATTTGAGACAACTTATGGGTCTTTAAGATCATCAAATGTTTTCAATCTCTAATGAAGTGGGTGTGCCATGCTAGAGATGCTAACGGCAAAGAGCAATAGCCAAACCTCAACCAGTGCTGCCAACCCAAGCAATTTGCAGATCTTGGTCATATATTTGATGTCAAGATCTGGTAAAACACCCGCAATTAATAGAACTGCATCTGCACCTTTAGTTCGAGCATAGTAGATTTGCCAAGCATCTATTATGAATTCTTTACACAGTAGAGGGCACTACACACATTGTACAAAGTCAGTAAAGAAATATGAATAGCAATATCAAGCTTGTATTTTGAGCTATAAGACGAAAAAATATTGGAAGTGGGCATACCTTTACTCCAGAATTCCTTATGGCCTCTAAATTTTCAAAGCTTCCCTTATTTGGTACAGAAAAGGGAGTAAGTGAAAATGGTACTTTGCAGTGAAACAAAAACCAAAAAACCTTGAAAAAAAACACCTTATCGATTCGACGTAGCAATATTGCCTAGAAGCAAAAGTTTGAGTACTAAAAAATTGATTCTTACCTGGAAATACTTCTGATCTGTCAAGACACTTAGGCATGCTGCCCCACCTTTTTCATAAGTTTTAGCAATCTCGACCTGTGGAGTGAAAATATTCAAAAGAATGATATGCTTGTAGAAATTTCAACAGTCTACAGAAACATTTCTAGGAAAACTGAACAGAGGGAGAACAGCTTCTCCTGGATGTCTTCATAGGTTTGGGAAAAAAGAAAACACCACCAGAAAGCAGAATCTTCATTATTATCATTAAATGCCACTATATAAATTCAGTTCATATTATGAAACGTCCATACATGCATCGTAGGGGGAATGAAAGGAAAATACATTGTTATAAATTTCTCTAAATTTTGCAAAGAATCACAGAGGGACTTAAGACTTAGGGAAATAAATATTTGAATGAACTCCTTAATGAATTATGTCATTTTCCTCCCATCTCTCTATCCTTAAACCCTTATGAGTTAGAAGCCAACACACCCTAAATTTCTTGTCCCTGGCAGCAATTAGCACTCTAAACTTAGCTTAAGTTGGAGGACAAGGACCCCATGCTGCTTATTCATCTGAATTCAATGCTTACTCCCCAACCAAAATCATTATGCAGTAAATAGCTGATTGAGTTGTTTATTTGACAAAGCGCATAAGAAACAAATTATCAAGCATGGATTCTATTCTATTTTATTTTATTTTTTTGTTGCTTATCATAGTAAAACGAAGAGAAAATTTGTTGCTGGAAGCTCATCAAGCTAAAGAATTGTTCTTTATTGCAAAGAATCACAGAGGGACTTATGGAAATAAATATTTGAATTAACTCCTTAATGAATTATGTCATTTTCCTCCCATCTCTCTATCCTTAAACCCTTATGAGTTAGAAGCCAACACGCCCTAAATTTCTTGTCCCTGGCAGCAATTAGCACTCTAAACATAGCTTAAGTTGGAGGACAAGGACCCCATGCTGCTTATTCATCTGAATTCAATGCTTACTCCCCAACCAAAATCATTACACAGTAAATAGCTGATTAAGTTGTTTATTTGACAAAGCGCATAAGAAACAAATTATCAAGCATGGATTATATTCTAATTTATTTTATTTTATTTTTTTGTTGCTTTATCATAGTAAAACGAAGAGAAAATTTGTTGCTGGAAGTTCATCAAGCTAAAGAATTGTTCTTTCTTTTGCGTTATTGATGTACACATGCAGAAATACCCTACACATTGGTGATAAGTACGGCCTTGCCTTCTATCTTCTACTTCGTGAATAAGAAAAATAAGACATTTCATCTAATTTTGTCGATTTCAAAAGTGATATAGTTGGAAATTTCATCTACTACCACTGTCAAAAATATAGAAATCGAATCCTCGTGCACAGAACAGTCACAATTGTGCTGCCACCATCTGAGACAATAATTCAATATAGGAGTCACTTATACCCTGTGTAACAAATTTTTCTGCAATATTTACTTCCGCTAGTACCAGACCATGCTCATTGAAATATATTTACATTCCATCTGAAAAAGGTACACCACTTCATCACAAACTAAATTTCCAAATTCCAGGGGCAAGGGAAAGTAAATATATGTCCACATCTAATGCCAATTAACATTGCAAACTTACAGGATCAAAATCTTCTCTAAGAACTCCTCTACTCGGAGAGGCCTTTTTCACTTCAGCAATCAGACCTGGTAATCCAGTTCGTGAATTTGCTGCCTTAAGAGCTCCAAAAAAATCGCGAACAGGTGGAGCATTGTCAAGTGCTTTCTTCAATGTAAAAAGTGGTTTTCTCTCCTTCATCTACAAGTCACTATCCAATAACAATTAATACCAGTTTCAATTCTCGAGAGCATACCCCATCCCACATCCCACGCACCAAAAAAATAAAAGAGAGAGAAAGAGAAGAAAATGTGCATGTATTGCCAGTTCAACTGTACCTGTGATACTTCCACGTACTTCTGCCATATAATTTCTTCGAGAATATTTTGCGGGGTGTTACACTCGTTCTGCAAGCGTAACTCGAAAGGACCCACATAATGCTGAGGAGGTCCACTTGGAGGCCGTCTCCTAATCCTTATCCCTTGACTTGCAGCTACTTCATTTTGGAACATCCCCACTTCCCACTCTTTAACTTTGAGTGCATCTCCTTCAGAAATTCTAGATTCCGATGCTGTGGCTGATCCATCTTTCAGTTCAGACTAGAAAGGGCAATCCAATTGCATTTTAATCTCTTGATAATTAACATAAAGTTCATAACATTCAAGCATTTGCCCCATTTTTTTTTGCAGCTAATTATCACTTCAAGAATTATTAAACAAATCAGTTCTTTAGCACTATAATATTCTTTACGCGAAAGAACACTTCAGCGATAAAATTAACTAAAACCCCACAAAAGAAGCAACCCGATATATTTTAAACTCACAGTACGTCCCAATTCAATAAGACCCGTCAAATATTACGCACTCGTATGATAAAATCTTATGTATGTATATGAATATAAAACGATGAATAAAATTACCTGCGAGCCTTCAAAATGGGGGTGGAGATTTCCCTATTGGGAGTGTGATGGGGCATAAAGCTCTGTTGCATAGGCCTGAAGAATGTCGATTTTTTAAGAAATTGTTGAGAAGAAAATCTTGGTTTTGCAGTTGAAGACGATGATAATCCTTTAAAACTTTCCATGTATGTAAAATATCTCCCGGAACTGGAACTGAAATTCACTATATGTGAGTCCGTGTGGAAAATTAATGTTCCAAGGGACGGAATGGAAACTATTTTTCTTGCGTCGGCGATAGGGTGGTGTCGATGCGTTAGAGTCGCGTTGGTCAACTAATAATCTGAGGTGCGGTGTCCAAAAGAAAATAAGAATTTTTTTATTTTTTTTTATTGAAGAAATTCTGATTCCATCATATTTCGCCATCACCATTAAAACATATTTTGTACATATAGCACAATCGTCAAGAAATTATGGTGAGGAATCGAGGTTGAATAATGCTAATTATACATAGGAAATTATGTGATGATTTACATAAAAAAAAATGTGACTCTTATAGACCCAACCATGGTTCAATAAGGTAAACACCCTCATGTAGCTCATCGAGAGCCATGGACAGCCCGGTAATAACTATTATCGGGGTTGCTTTCCAGTTGTTGTCGGAAATTCGACTAAATGTTGAGAAGAAAATCTTGGTTTTGCAGTTGAAGACGATGATAATCCTTTAAAACTTTCCATGTATGTAAAATATCTCCCGGAACTGGAACTGAAATTCACTATATGTGAGTCTGTGTGGAAAATTAATGTTCCAAGGGACGGAATGGAAACTATTTTTCTTGCGTCGGCGATAGGGTGGTGTCGATGCGTTAGAATCGCATTGGTCAACAAATGAATAATGTTAGTTAGTTATATAATAATCTGACGTGCGGTGTCCAAAAGGAAATAAGAATTTTTTTTTTTTTTATTTGATTGAAGAAATTCTCATTCAATCGTATTTCGCCGTCACCATTAAAACATATTTTGTACATATAGCACAATCGTCAAGAAATTATGGTGAGGAATCGAAGTTGAATAATGTTACTTATACATATGAAGTTATGTGATGATTTACATAAAAAAAAATGTGACCCTCATAAAATATATGATTGAAAATGAATTTAGAAAAAATTAAACGTTAAAAATTTGGATCCAACCATGGTTCAATAAGGTAAACACGCTCATGTAGCTCATCGAGAGCCATCGACAGCCCGACAATAAGAGCATGTTTGGTACGACTTAAAATTCAATTAAAATTGAAAATATGACTGTTATTGGGTCCCACCCATCTAATAAAAGTCAACAATAACGACTATATTTCAATTTCAATCTGATTTTAATCTCTATCACACACTCTCTAACTGTTATCAGGGTTGCTTTCCAGTGGCATTGGACAAGTACTTAATTATATAATTATATATATGTTTATTTGCATAATATGCATGTCTATTCTGACGCATTACATATTTCATAAATTTTCAGTGTTTGATGGAATAAAAGTGGTACATTGTCCTAATTGAAGAACCAAACACTTTTATTTTTTACTTGTAAACTATAATACAACACAATACAATACAGATATACAATCCCAGGCTAAAAACGATGGTTCCAATTTATTTACTCGTGCGAGTGGCACGCTCACGCACGCTCACACTTTAGCATAAAGAATTATGAATGTTTAGTTTATGGTGCAAACTGTTGTTTCCATCATGCTGCATGAAATTCATATGGATTAGAGATAGCATTGAGTTGCAACAGCAAAAAGAGGAACTTTTCTATGGATTGAAACACCTGGGCGTTCACTCATATCCAAATCCTCTCCTTTTGCTCCATTAGGCAATTCCCAGTCAAATTTCTGAACAATATTTGCCAAAACGAATTCGTTAGTTGCCATTGCGAAAGAGATTCCCGGACAACCTCTTCGACCAGCCCCAAATGGGATCAACTGGAAATCGAGTCCTTTGAAATCTATAGACGAATTTAAGAATCTCTCTGGCTGAAACTTATCTGGTTCTTCCCAGTAAAGAGGGTCTTGGCCAATGGCCCATGCATTGGTCATAACCATCGTCCCTGCTGCAATGTCATAGCCCATTACATTGACATCTGCTCTTGCTTCACGAGCAACCAATAGCGGGATTGGGGTGTGGAATCGTAGAGTTTCCTTCACCACAGCTTTCAAATAATGCATTTTCTCTAAGTCAGCATCTGTTATGTCATGTTTTACATTGAGAACACCCCTCACCTCATTTTGCAACTTTTTCATAACTATTGGGTGCCTTAAGAGTTCTGTCATTGCCCACTCTATAACTGTGGATGTGGTATCAGTTCCAGCAGAAAACACATCCTGAAATAATCAAAAAGTTAAAAAACTAATTAATAGTCACATAAATTTTCAGATGAAGTGGTTCAATCGAAATAGGCAAAAGCTTGACTTCAAAGTCTATTACCACCTAGGAAATTATGCTCGTGTCAAACCTTTGATGACATCTTAAGCACGAGGAACTTGTACATATTTGTTTCTTTCCATAGCAGTTTTAGCTTTCAAATCATTATTTCTAAAGTATATTCTTCTCTAAATTATTTTCAACCACACATTCTTCAATAAAATAATATTACATGCAAAGCGAAAATCTTTCCTTATTTTTAACACATATTCTTCATCAATCTATTATTCCAAAATACATTCTTATCTTATTGAAAAATGGGACTCAAACAGGCACAAAGTTGTTCAATTTTATTAGTTACATGGGAGGGAGGGGTGCTTACCAAAATTATAGCTTTGACACTATCTCTATCAATGGATACACCAGTGGTATTGTCCTTGTAAATCTTAAGCAGAATATCTACAAAATTCTCTTGACTTTCATCATTTCCACTTGAATTTTCCATATCCCAGTGTTCTTGAATCACTCCTTCGAGAAACTTATCAAGTTCTTTAGCAACAAAATCTACTCTAGCATCGAAACCATTAACACGATTAATCCAGGCCAGCCATGGAATGAATTCTCCAATACTAATAGTCCCCAAAAGTTCCAAAAACTCAGTAATCAACTGCAGAAATTTCTCCCCAGTAGCCCCGTCCCTGTATTTCCTCCCGAAAGCTGACCTACAAACAACGTCGTTTGTGATTGCCGTAAACAAATCACTCATATTCAACGGCGATGAAGAAAGGCACGATTCCTTAATTTTTTCCATCATCAAGGCCGTTTCTTCTTTCCTTATACCATGGAATGATTGTACCTGTTATGGACAGAAATGCACTGTTAGAAAATCTTATCAAGTCACTCCATGTCTTCAAGCAACTCTAAACTCTCAAGTACTGTACGCTCAGTTTATGTACTATGACCATCTTTGGCCTAGACTAAAAACAGATAAATAAATAAATAAAGTAAAAATAACATCGTTTTTGCTTATTTCCGTCAGTATCGAGAGTGGTATTGCCGAAATAAACAGCTTCTTGTACAAAAGAAGAGAAGCAAGGGTCAAACATGATCTAAGAGGGGCACGGGAAATGGTAACAGTACCCTTTTGTTACTCAAAAGCTGGAGTACAAATATGCTTTTCAATTGCCTCCAGTATTCTCCATATGGGGAAACTGACAAATCCTTCATGTCGTAAAGAAGCCGCCGGCAAACGCTAGTTTCGGGCCTGTCAGCGAAAATGACATCATGGGTTTTCATAATTTCCCTGGCGGCGTCCGCTGATGAAACGATAAGCGTCGGAACATTTCCAAAGTGGAGAAGCATTAGCGGGCCGTATTTTTTGGCCAGGGATTGAAGGGAATGGTGTGGGAGCGTGCCGATTTGGTGGAGATTTCCGATAATTGGGAGTTTCGGCGGCGATGGCGGCAGATTTTTGCTGTTTGTAGGGGCCGCCATCCGGTTGACGAATTGCCATAGAAGAAATATAGTGATAAAAGTGAGTATAAACGGATTTTGTGACAGAAATTCAGCCATTTGGTGCTTAAAACTCAACATACTTTCTGTTTTATGGTTGTCTGTGTTCTGTTTTCTGTCCCTAAACTATATGAGGCTCTTCTATATATACACAGAGGAATGCTCGTAATGGGACTGCAATGCATCTTTGTTATCATCCACTATAAGTCTATAATATAAAATATTTGTTTTTATTTAAGTTCCGGCAGAGTTTTTTTCCTTAAAACTACATTTTTTTAATAATGTGTAATTAAAATATAAATTTACGTGTAAAATTATTTTATTAAAAAAATCCGTAATTAAAAATAATAGGTAACCACTTTAACTTACTCTATCAGTATCGAGCCCCCATCTTCAAATATCATAGAATCAGTGACTTGTGTCCCTTTGAAAAAGGAAAAATATGTATTTTGGGATGAATACATGTATATATGAGCCTATACATTTGAAATGAACATGTGAGATGAATCTAATCCAAGGGCCAGATTTGAATCTGGAAAATCAACTAATTCTTGTTTGGTGCAATGGTCACACAGTTACACTTCATATATAATGTCACGTGACTCTTTATTATTTGACAGTATAAACAATGTTCAATTTTTTCGTCTAACTTTTTTTCTTTCACATCATTTCAATCACTTCTTTTGACTTTTTTCTGCACAAACAGCAAAACCCGTTTAACTAATATTAATATTTAAATTTTTGTTTTTATCTTTATCTGGTAAGTCGAAATTGTGGTTTAAAATCCAAGCTTGACTTAGGGTATAGAGGGTTCACGAAACTCCCATCGAGTAGGTGGGATTTTTTGACAATTTTATATTATCATGGTCCCGTATGGGTCCACTCCGTGAGTATTGGTAAAACTTTGTGAAATCAATTTATGTACATTTGGCTAGGCTTCCTCCCTATCCTATTTAAAGAGTGTAGGTAACAAATTCCACGTATTGACGAGTACCATAAATCAAGTAGGTGGGCCCTAAGAGTGTCAGAAAACAAATAGAAGAGACAAGGGAGTTGGGACCTGATGTAGAATTTAACGAAAATAGACTTGTCCTTATTATGCCTTTGTTTGGTCTCATTTTTGAAATATATATATACATTTTATTTTTAAATAGTATTTTTTAAACAGAGTAAACAGCACAAAACATCAATATCTTTCAATGTCATTATTCAAGACGTCATACCTTTCATTTTTTAGTATTTTCACCCATACCTTCCACCTTTCATTACGCAGAATATCATTTTCAACAATTTTTCCAACAAAATGACGATTTTACCTTACTATTCAAATGAAACAAAAAGAAAAAAATAAACAAATAATTGCAATTATAGTCTTAAATTTTTCAAAATATTACAGATA
>CAIGRS010274150.1:0-28817 GCA_903798395.1 Fraxinus floribunda
CCAAACAATATCATAACACTTGTAAAGTTCATAAATATAGTCGAGTTGGGTTGGACGAGTTTATTCGATTTTCATAAGTTTACCCATAACATGACCCGACCCGCATACACATAGAGGTGGCAAACGAGCCGAGCCGGCTCGTTTTAGACAAGCCCAAGCACGAGTCGAGCCTGTTTGGCTCGTTTTTGGCGAGCCGCTCGTGGGTGGCGAGTCACGAGCCGGCTCGGTGGCTCGCCGGTTAAAAAAAAAAGTTTTTTTTTTTTGGGCGAGCTCGCCCAAGGCCAACGAGCTCGACTCGTTGGTTGACGAGTCGAGCTCGCCCGAGTATGGGCCGAGCCGGCTCGACTTGACCCATTGACATCTTTACATACACAACCACCCACACACCTACCAAACCCATGTAAAAACAACAAAAAGTCGACTTGAACCGGTTGGGTTGGTTCGGTTTGAGCTATTTTGGCGGGTTCGATTAGGTTTTGCCAACCCCTAGGTACAAAGGTGGTTGTTGTGAAGGGAAGTTTTTGATTTTGAATAGGATTTGTCGAATTCACTGGAGAAATAATCCGTGATTGTAATTTGGGGTTTTTGTTTTGTGTTGACAATGATGATGGTGGGCGTGGGCAGTGGTGTTCTGGATGGCAATCTTCGATTTTGCATGGGATGGGGTCGGGATGGGGATGAGGGAGTGAAGAAGATGATTGAACAATTTTTTTTCCTTTTATTTTTATTTGGTTTTAATTATTTTAAGGGATAAATGAGATAAAATGCAAAGTTACAATCTTACACTTTTTAATTCGGTCAAATTATACTATTCTTTGTCAACTAACGGTAAAATAATGGTTTCCATCCATTTATGCCCCAACTGAATATTTTTGAAAGGTTCAGGACCTTCGTAGGAGTGGCAAAGGGCCGAGTAGTTTGTCGGCTCGTCAGCACAACTCGTCAAAGCTCGACACATGACAGCTCGAGCTAGTTTCGAGATGAGCCAAGGGTTCGTTCGAGGTCACGAACGCCTCGTGGGCCCACGAGGGCTCGTGGCCTCATAAAAAATATGAACCAAAAGTAAAAAAAAAAAAAATTAAAAAATTAAAAAAAAACTCAAGCTTGTGGGCTCGACTCAACTTGGCTTGTGAGCTCATGAGCTTGTGGGTCGAGCTTAAAGTGACAAGCTGAGCTCGTGGGTAGATGGACTCGACCGAGCCTACTAAACTTTTGTTGACACAAATTGAAGTTTATGGTAAAATCTACAAAAATTAAAAGGACTAGGGACCGCTGCTGCAATTTTTCATAGATTTTATGAAACGTGGAATTAAAATTAGTTGTTGATTTTAGTTTTAATTTTAATCAATTATTTTAATTGAACCAAACATGGACTCTATGTATCTATATGATAAGTCGCTTGTGGAAGTAGCGCGACATTGGTTGAAATGCAGGGATTTCAGAGAATATAACACAGGCGCGCACCGTCGACTATGGATAAGTAGAGAGAGCGTGAGCGCAAAAAAATGGTGGCGGGGTGTGCGATTCAACATCGCATTATCTCTTCGTTTTTGGGAGACTACGGCTTCATTCAATCAACTTCAGATACAATTCCTCGCCTCTTCCTATACACTCGAGGTTTGATAACTATTTGTTGAATTTATCAGTACAAAATGATGATTGATTGTGTTTTTCCAATTGTATTCGAAACATTTTACTGTTTATACACTTCAATTAACGTGTCTTTCTTGGAGTGCATGTAGTTGACATTTTGGAATTATAGTCTATAAAAAATCAATTCGAATTTGATTGCGATCATTTGCATCTCAAATTCAACTATTCAAGCATCCATTTTTTGTTTCTTGTTAGGTTGAAGAAAGTATAAAGCAATGCTTTGGTATTTGGAACCACTGTTCACGGGTTTAAGATGCTTAATAGGACACTGTTTTGGATATGGGTTCATATCGCTCCAAATTCTAAACCCTGAAACACATATATGTTGTTTTTGCCACAAATACATACACAGTTTTTTCTGAAGGTTTAATTATTTGCTACAGTCTTTTCTGAAGGTTTAATTATTTGCTTAGTGTGCGGTTTATTTCAGCATGGAACTTGCATGCAAAGAAAATCATTTTCAGGCAATTCAATTACCTAAAAGTTATTTGTATAAAAAAAATTAATTAAACGTGTTTGATTGATTTAATTTTCAATCTAGAAAATATTATACTTGTCCATCTTTTATTTGTGGGTAGACGAGAGGGAGGATAAATAAGAGAGGGAGTACATTACTTGGAAAATAAAAACTATCCCTCTCCAAAGAAATGTTTTCCTTATTTTTGATGAAAATACGATCACACGACCAAAAATTGGAAAATATTTTCCATGGAAAAAATTGTCCATCAGACCTCAAAAGTAGGAATTTGGTGGAGAAATGACATTTTCATGGAAAATAAAGCAATCAAACACTCTCCCAGTGAAGAATTAAATTAGTAAAGAATTGCATCTTAGCGAAAAATATAACTTCTATCTCTACCTATAGCTCACTCTTCCCATTTTTTTTCTAGTTTTAGCAGGGATCTTGATCCTTACTAGTCCTTTTGGTATGAGATTGGTAAATGCATTCAAATGTGACCCATTTATTTATGTGAATGCACTTCTCAGATCAAGCTCCAATATATCGGTACTAATAAATTGGGTTGTATTTACTTTTCTACTTTTAAACAGGTAGAAACCATGTGTCAATGCTAAATTCGAGAACATTTTCTGGCTTAACAAATTTATTGTTCAACAGAAGGTATGGTATCTGCATTCACTTCCCCCAAGCACGTGCCATCATGATTCATGAGCACACTTGCACTCGAATGTATCTGTCTACTCTACCCTACTGCGTGGTCTCTGGTGATAGTGCTTTGAAGAGTTCACCATCTAACTCCTGATCACTTTATCTCATTGCAGTTGCATCATTATCTTAGTACTATTCCACATAAATCTGGAATTCTGCTTTGAATACTCTTCTCATGAAAGGACATTTTCACTTTTAACATTGACTTAATCTACAAAGTTGCAATATCTTGGCTAATACAACAACAAGAGGATAAGACTCAAAATGCTGTACACAACATTTCTAAATTATGTCAACTTGCTGGTATGTTTAAGATTAAGGAATAAGATAATTTAGTGTATTTAACATTAAGCTGTAAGAGTGTTTAGTATGTTTAAGTGTCAAGCTATAAGAGAATTTAGTATTCCATGTACATTTCACTTGGTGGCATTTTGACTGCTGAAATGTAATTATGAACTGGTTGAAGTATTGCGATCAATCCAGATATTAGGTTTTGCTACTTGTTTTAGTTCTATGCTCGCCAATTGAATTATCATCCAATTATCGAAATATACATTAAAGATAATTAAGACTTGCAATGTTATTGAGTTATTTTTCGAATTTTCAAGTCCCGTTGGGTTCTTATAAAGATGCTATGTCCTTGGCAGTTCTCTTAATATGAACAATGAAATGGTGGTCAAGGTATACTTTCTCCAAAAAGGAAAATGAAGGGGGTAGTTGCTTCTTGCTAGAGGCCATATTATTGAATGGTCAAAGTGCATTGGGACACCCAGGCCGTCTGGGGCTTCAGCTCAATGCACAAAGGAACATACTATCATATTCAAAATGTAAAATTTCCAAACATGTTAGCACAGGTTGAAAGTAATTCATCTATAGTTAAAGTATATTCAGCTAGATCCAGAAATTGCAAAAACTCTCTGTTATTGCATGTAAATATAGGTTAATTTCACCATTGATTTGAGCGATATAGGTAGAGGCATTCAAAGGTTTTCTTTCCACTATATTAACTAATCCCCAACAGCAAAAATATGACATCACCTAATAAACTAAAACGAAATCAATGTCTTGATGAGAAAGACTTGACATTTCCAAGAACCTCAGCGTCTGAATTTGTTTACATTCTTTTTACACTTTCTGAAATGCGGTTCTTCATCTCTAGAAAACTGCATGCGGCACCTCTCGACTCTTGGTAAGAGACCTTTATTTGTGTAATTTTTGAAAAATGAACTGACTGTTGAATGATTTGTTCTTTTCCCTTTCATTTGTGCATCTTTATGACCAATATTTATAATCTCGACTCTTGGTAAGAGACCTCTCGCGTGTGAGCGTGCGTGCATGCACCTTTGTGCTTTCTTGTTTACACATATCCATTCTTGATTTTCTACTGACACTGGCAGAAAAATAGAAGATTTGCCAAATGGCAAGCATAAACGTTTAAGGCCAGGGAAAGTCTCTCCTTGTCGACCAGTCCCTGCTAACATACCAAAGCCTCCTTATGTCAATTCTAAGAAACCACCTGGCATTGCAAGTGGACCCGAAGTGCATGATAAGAAAGGGATAGAATGCATGAGAGCTTCAGGGAAGCTCGCTGCACAGGTTCTTCAGTATGCTGGGACCTTAGTCAAGGTGATTATCTGATCATTTCTACCACATCATCTCTGTCGTATCAACTTCATTGACAGTTTTTAGCTCCACTACAAATTCTCACTGCCAATGAGGAGGCTGTAGTCCCAGTTAAGGCATTCAAAATGATAAGGAAGAAATAGGCATGCCATTGGTGGTCAAAAATCTATTCGTCTTGTCACTTGACCTGTTTTACTTTTTCGTGAACTACATTTATGAGATTATTTTACTGCAGACTGTTTGAACCTTTTATACCATCTAGGCTCACCTGCATTAAGTATAACTTGTTCACCAAAATTCACTGAACTTTTTCCCTTGGCAGCCAGGCATAACTACGGATGAAATTGATCAAGCAGTTCATCAAATGATCATTGACAATGGGGCATATCCCTCTCCTCTTGGTTATGGAGGGTTCCCAAAGAGCGTATGCACATCCGTGAATGAGTGCATTTGCCATGGAATCCCAGATTCACGTGTGCTCGAGGTTTGTTGCACTGAACCATTGTTATTGGATACTTTGTGTCAAAATGTGTATATATTTACAACTATAAGATCTCTGGTATATGTTGTTTTGCAGGATGGGGATATTGTCAATATTGACGTTACAGTTTATCTCAATGTAAGCTGCATTTATCAATCGATACTTTAACAACCTCTCCTCCATGCTGTATCCTTCACCAGGGATGCAAAGGAATCATGGGGGTAAAATATGATCGTTCTTTTGTATTTTCGATTTCCCTAGAAATAGAAGTTACTAAGGAAATTTGTATCTTGCTGCCAGATGGATAATTGCTCGGAATATATAAACTAACTCCTGGGTGCATTTGAATAGGTGTGGTGGGATGATGATAACCTTAAACAGTTTATCCAATCAATTTTCTGTTGTCTACCATGAGATCTAGGCTTTAGCCTGTAGACCTTGAATTAGAACTTGCTGAGAGCTTAAATGTAGTGTTTTTGAATGTACTTATACAATTGCCTACTAGCTCATTGGAAACGAATATGCTTTGTTATTGGAATGTTGTTTTATGGCGATTATAGCCTGTTGCTGCATCATGTTATGTTACTTGAGATACTCTACTATTTCTCTTCATTGATTGTTCGAGAAATAGATCACTGATCTATATCTATAAAATAATATCCTTCAAGTTTATAAGTTTGTTTTACTGTATTTTATTGTTCAACTTACTGTCCTACGCAGGGCTATCATGGTGATACTTCAGCAACATATTTTGTTGGAGATGTTGATGAGGAAGCCAAAAACTTGGTAAAGGTATGCTTTTCTGGTAGCTGCAGTTCTGCTTCTCCATTATACTTTTCCATTTGGTTATAGCGATAAATTGGCTACCTTTTCTCTAGAAATAGAAATGGCCTTTGTTGTACCTCACTCTCGTCCATTTGCTTTTCTGTGTTGTGTGTTGTATGTTGCTTGTAAAGAATATCAGGTCTTCTATATTTGGTCATGTCAATATGTCTTACTGTCGTGCCACTATAAAAGATTAAGAAGTTCATTCTGTATGCGGTTTAACTTAGACACCTCCATACCTTTTTCATCTCTTGAGAGTAATTTGTTTCTTGCTTTAGGTAACCAAAGAATGCCTCGATAATGCAATATCAATATGTGCACCAGGAGTGGAATTTAACAAAATTGGCAAAACAATACAGTAAGTCATCTTTTATTTGTTTACTATTTTCTCTTTAACATGATATGTTGTTACCAATATTTTTTTTTCCTTCATCATAAACGTTAATTAGCATATGTTTATACTTCTGGTATAAACTAGTAATGTTTTATTTTTCATGTATGTTATGTAATCTACATTCTAGTATTGATACACATGCACAAAGACGATCATAGACTTAATTCAAGCATACATAGATATAATGTACATTTTTAGTACTATTGATTCCATGCTTACTGAATGCAGTCATCATAACACATTGGTCCATTTAAATCATAGAATAATGGAAATATTTCTAATGTACTAGTTTTCAATTAATGGCATTACACTTTTCAGCCCTTTGCAGAATGTGAGACTTCCTTTACTGGATTAAAACTTAACATTGACGTTCTCTTTGAAGTGACCATGCAGATAAACACCATTACGGGGTTGTCCAACAGTTTGTTGGCCATGGAGTTGGACGGGTTTTCCATAGTGATCCAATCATTCTGCACTACAGTAAATTCTCCGACTTTATGTTCACATTATCTGTGTCTTTGTAATCTTTGCCTTCATGTTAAATTGTATGTCATTTATTGTGTGTGCATATATGTTCTGTTGACCAAGCTATAGATTTCTCTTATAAGTTTACTGATTTTACCAATGCGGAGTACAGGATCCAAGTAACTAAAGAGAAATATCTAGCACTGGATTGGCAATTGGGATGTTGCCTCACATCATTCTGCTAGAAATCAATAATACTTTTAGAAAGCATTCTGCTCATCATTCCTGATTTCGAAGTGATATATTTAATATGAATGGTGACATATGAGTCCCCTTTGGACTAAAAGGAACTAGTTTAAATTCTGGAATTTTAGACATCATTGTGTTGGTTGATATTTGCCATATCTTCAGCTTGGATTGGAGAATTCTATGTGCTTGAACTTGCTGCAACCATTGGGTTTCTTGCCATTCTTTTCACTTTCTAGTTTTATTATCAGTTTTTCTTCATGTGGGTTTGTACTTGTCACCAATCCTATGAAATGTAGGGTTTTTCCAAGGAACAAGATTTCTGGTAAAACTTCTTGTATACTCTTTTTGTTCCTCCTATATTCTTCCAGCGGTGGATTCTATGCTTTACTCCAGATGAATAGTGGCCTTTTTAGCCATGTACATGTTTGTATTTTCTTCTATCAAAGGCGGTCTGTAAATGCTTCGGAAAGTTCACTCGTGATATAATGTTTGGCTTACATGAACAGCAATGAATTTTTGGTAATTTAGATATATCCATCTTTGAACAACCTACATACTGATGCTAAAATGTTTGGCTTACATGAACAGCAATGGATTTTTCATAATTATAAAAATACACACCCACACACATTGAACAACCTACATAAAAGATGAGGTAGTAAGATACTGGCAGGATAAATAGAACACTATAGACTGAAAGCACTGGCCCTCTGGAGTGGGAAAAAAAATTAGAAAATCAGCATTTCTGTTGCGTGGCCTTGTCGTTACTTTTATTTTGCTTCCCTTCCCTTGCTGAAGCACACTGCATCCCTTTTCTCATGTCCCTAAGAGGTTATCTGACTTCTATCTATATGTAACACGTTTTTATCATCTTGATGTTGGTTTTCATAGGGAACAATGGTCGTGGAAGCATGGTGCTGAACCAGACTTTCACAATTGGTAATATATCTTCTAGTCTAATGCTTTTGTCCTCAGTGAAGTACATCTTATGGTGCTGATGACGTACAAATGTATCAGGCTGAGATCTCAAAAATTATGAATTTATACATAATGATTGCAAATTGGTTTGTGCTATATACTGATGATGCATTCCTACTCTCCTATCAGAGGTAGGAGAATGGAGGAAAGGCCAATTATTAATGTCTCATGGACACAATCTAACACATTCATTCATGCCTCGTTCCTTTGGACTTCTTAATTTCCTTTTGACCATGGGTTTCTAGAAGGACGGCTTGTAAAAGCCACCACTTCGAAGGATCAAGAAGTTACTAGCAGTAACATACTAAATTTTTTTCAGCTTTAATGAAAACTGAAATGATTGAATTCATTGCTTTGCTCTATTGATTTTATATTATTTGGTAGGCTTCATAATGATATTCATTATTTCGCTCAAGGTCTATTGCATCAATGATAAAAAAAAATTGTCACTGTGCAGAACCGATGCTGACAATTGGCAGCATCGACCCAATAATGTGGGATGATAATTGGACTGTGGTGACACAGGATGGGAGCCTGTCGGCTCAATTCGAGCATACCATCTTAATAACCGAGAATGGTGCAGAGATACTAACCCAATGTTAATGATGGCACTACGAAGCATTGCCAAAGAGAAGCCGAGAACAGGGTATTCCCCGTAGACCATACATTCTTTATGGGATATGAATTTGCCACCGCATATGGAAATATTTCGGAGGCATTTTTTATTTTTATTTTTCAAGGAAAGGTGTATCCATTTGAGACACAATTTATTCTATTGTTCCTTTTCTTCAATCATTTGGGATTGAATCTTGACTTGTGGATTTTCTTCTTGTATACTAGTAATTCATGATCAAAGATTGTTTAGTATGTTTCTTCAAGCATTTGTTCTTCGCGTTTCGTAACTTGGTTCGGGGGCTCGGGTTCATCCCGTCACCAACACACAACAATACAAGCTAATGCTATTTAGTGCTTATTTAGCACCAGTGTGGAGTCCACCTTGACTTATCCAATGCATTAAAATGCATCTTAATTTCATTGAACAATGCCTGGTACAAAGTATCAACAGTCTTAAATAACAATACATGGAAATGGTTTTGTAAACAAAGTTGATATATAAATAAAAATATCAAGCACCTGACAACCAGATCAAGCAAAATCACTTTGATTTTTATTCGCCTTCATATTCAGTTTGTTCAAAATCAGCTTTATTGCCCAGGAAACTCTCGAAATGAGATGAGAGTACGGAAATTTCAAAGAACAATTTCGTCCCTTACCGTGCCTAGTTTCAACCATTTACTTCAACTCTGCATCATCACCAGATCATTGAACCCAGGAAAACAAACCCATCAACAAATCATAGTACAAGGGCTACACCACAATCCATTTGTTACCACCAAATTAATTTTGTTTTACGCAGATTGCAATGACATAGAATCATCCCGCATATTGTTCGACAGATTGCCTCAACCAAATGTTTTCGCGTGGACCTCTCTAATTTCATTTTTTTCTCGCAATGGGATGTTTGATGAATGCATTGGTGCTTACATTGGGATGAAGACGAAGAATGTTTTGCCTGACGGATATGTATTTCCCAAGGTTCTAAGGGCGTGCACGATGGCAACATGTTTAGGAACGGGAGTCCAGATACAGAAAGACGTGATTCAGTGTGGGGCTGAATCAAATATAGAAGTTTGTAACTGTTTGATTGATATGTATTCAAAATCTGGGTATATTGAGAGTGCAAGACAGGTTTTTGATTCAATGGCGGGAAGAGATTTGCTGTCATGGAATTCAATGATTTCAGGGTATGTTTATAATGGGATTCTTCAAATGCCTGTGGAAATGTTAGGATTAATGAGATTGAATAGTATTGAGCCTGATACAGTAACTTGGAACACTTTGATGGATGCTTATTGCCGCATGGGCCAATGTGATGAGGCTTGGAAAATATTTTGTCAGATTGAGGAGCCCAGTATAATCTCGTGGACAACATTGATATCGGGATATTCAAGAACTGGAAAACACGAAAGTGCTTTGGGGATTTTCAGGGATATGATTTCACAAGGAGTTCATGCTGATTTAGATTGTATTTCCAGCATCCTTGCTTCTTGTCAACATATGTTTGCACTAAGATTTGGACAGGAAATTCATGCATATGGCACTAAAATGGATTATGGGTGCGCATTTTACAAATCACCTGGACCTGCATTGTTGAAGACATATGCTAAATGTGGAAGAATTCACGATGCAGAGCGTGTATTCAGGTTGATGGATAAACGTGATGTCGTCGCTTGGAATGCTATGATTCTTGGTTATGGGGATAGAGGGATGGGAGATTTGGCTGTAAAGTGTTTCCGAGAAATGCAAAGAATGGGAATTAAGGGTGACGACACCACATTTTCCACCATTTTGCCTGCTTGTGAGTTGAAATCCGGGAAGCAAATTCATGCCCACATCAAGAAAGGCAGTTCTGCTTCTGCTATCCCAGTTTGGAATGCTCTGATTCACATGTATGCTCAATGTGGTTGCATTACAACTGCATATTCTGTATTTTGTGAAATGGATAATAAAGATTTAGTCTCTTGGAACACAATGATCGGAGGATTCGGGAAACATGGACTTGGCAGAGAAGCTCTGCAACTGCTGCAGGAGATGGGAAATTCCGGGATTCGCTCCAATTCGTTCACATTCACATCTGTGCTATCAGCATGTAGTCATTCAGGTCTCATAGAAGAGGGTCTGGAAATTTATGACAATATGACTGAGATTTTTGAACTCAACCCTGGAATGGAACATTATGCTTGTCTTATTGATTTACTAGCGCGTGCGGGTCGGGTAGAGGATGCCGTTGAGTTCATTATGAGAATGCCTGTCATGGCTGATAAGCATATTTGGGGTTGTGTGCTTGCTGCCTCTCTATTGTATCAGAAAGTAAGTGTTGCAATTTTAGCTTCGGAGCATTTAGTCAAGTTGGAGCCTGAAAATGCTGGACACTATGTCACTGTATCCAATATGTATTCCAAAGTTGGAAGAGTTGATGATGCAGTCAAAACACGGAAGCAGATAGTAAGTAAAGATATGGCGAAGCAAATTGGACTGAGTTGGGTTGTAAATGGAAACTGAAAAATAATTATTTTAAGTAAATTAGGAGGTTTACGGGAACATATGCATGCATATTAAAACTCGACTTTTTCATTGGATCGGTTGACCTCATTTCTGCATGGATGACGTGACCAATAGTCAATAGATCTTGGCTCTACTCACGTCACATAACATTTCTCTTGCATACTTAGACAAACTGTCAAGAACATGTGATCTTCTCCGAAGGTGGGAGAGGTGGTTGCGTGTACTTCAACAATCAGTCAATTAACTTGTATGAACGAATTTGGACGTGGGACATGTTGAAGACATGAGCCACAAGGGTGTTCAAATAACGAAGGTTAGAATAGAATCGATATAGAAGAAAACAGATAGCGAAGGTTAGAGTAGAATCGATATAAAAGAAAACATGAGAGTAATTTTATGTTTGAGAGTGTAAAATCGCATTAACTTCAAATGACTCAAGTATGAGTCTTTATAGTAAGGAAGGGTGGAATTGTTACCATTGGACGAAGAGATGCATGACCTTATCTTAACGATCAAAATATCTTGTCATAAGTGTCATTCTATCCGTCCTAGGCTCAAGCGCATTTAATGTTTTTAACCATTAACCACCTTACGGTCCAAACCTAACATGAAAAGAGTAGGTTGACAAATTAACTTCATGGGAGTGATTATTGCCAAAAAAATCTTATCAATCAATCATAGATCTTTGTACGAAGAATCTTTCAAGGAAGGTGCTTCGTATGCCCAAAGGCTACTCGCCTCTAATTGGTGTTGCATTACGTCACCTCGTCCATGGAGGTTCAACTTGTACATGGAGGTTCAACGACTTCATCGCTTCGACTATCGAAGGGGCCTAGGATAGTCCAAATGGGATGGTAGTGTCAAATGTGAGCCTATGTTCACTTATGATGTGGCTATTACGTGATCATGTTTGAAGTCTCATTGTATGAAGCGTAAAATTTCTATTCTTTATTTTTAATTTTTTGTTGGGCCTTTAATTCATTAAATCGTTTGAAACGTGGTACCATTTACAAAATACTCAAACGATTCTTATAATCGACAAATTCAAGAATGACTTCATTTAAATTAAACTCTATGAAGAAAATAAATATTACAAATACGAAATTCAAAACAATTGACAAAAAATGCAAAATAAAATAATAATAATAATAATAATTAAAAAAAAAACATGACATGGTTGGTGGAGGGCAAATGTTTTATTTCTAGGAAAATTAATCATCTTGACAAACAGTTCGGTTTTTGCAAAGTTACTATAGTCTGTACCCCTCTAAAAATACAAATCCTCGGGCATCCTTGGATTAGCTTCTCTTGAAGAGGACCCTCCTTGCAGATCTCAAAATCGAAATAAATGCTTTCACCACATGCAAGTCTAGCTGATGCCACATTTCCAGAGAGCTTGAGAAACCATGCCAGTATCACAAAATTCTAAATTGAAAATTCCTAAATAGCAGCCACCGGACTCAGGCATTACCTACCAGCATAAATTTGGGGATGTTGCTAAATATATCAAAGATTGGTTCACCGGATTCAGAAGACGGCTTAAATAATTTACGACCACAGCAAGAAGCGCGCCAGAAGAATGCACAATCTTGAGTATATTACATGCAGAAAGTAACTCCACAAACACAACCAATTTGATCCTACATGAGACAAGGACATGAAAAAAGCAGACGGTGTCAAATTCCACATTGTGGGAGGATACAATACAAAACTAGATGTTTAAACATCTAAATACTGTAAATGACAATATACACTTCCAAAACGTTGAAGAATGGAAGATACTATGCAAACAATAATGGACAGAATTTTATCATTGTCAAACTACAGCCATGTCACCATAGATGACAAAATAATCACCTTCGTTGTTTACAATACATCCAAACCCCGTACCATCACATACTAGATGCAGCAAATAGGCAGTTTGGCTGGATCCGGAAAAAGTTGAAAAGAGAACTGAGAAAAAAATGGGTACAGGCTCTATCACTTCAAAAATTGGGTTGGAATGGGTCTAACCCAAATTTTTGTTGTCTTTCATTTTTTTGGCTTGATCTTTTCTAGACCAAAGTTATTTCAAGGACACATACATCCTTGTTTGCCTCTTGTTTATAATATATTCATAATCAGTTAAATGTTTTTATCCATGTATTTTGTGGGACCCACAAGTACCACCTACTTACCCACTACTCATTTCTATCCGGAAAAAACCACTCACCCAAGCCCAAAAACAGGAAACAAGGAGACAGGGTGACGTGTAAAGAAACAATTGAGTGTTATGTTTTTTTTTTTTTTTTTTTTCTAAACTATCAAATCCGACGCCGACACGTGTCCTCCCTGGATTTGAGCCTGTTCCTGTAGCATCTCTCTTTCTATCGACTTGTAATTTTAAACTGAAAACAACTCCCAAACATGCTTACAATAAAGTTTCCATCTATTTTGTAAAAGAAAACCATAACTTACCACTTTTAGGGACTTGATCGTAGTTCCTTCTAACAAAAAAGAATGCCGGTAAGCAGTCTCTTATGACTAATCAGTTGCCTGATTAACCTCAAGATGACTCCACACACTAATAAAAAAGAGTTCTGTAATTGTACATTAACTTCAAGCACCATATATGTTATTTCTTCTATTCTATAAAAAAAAAATAAAACTGTTTCAATTCCCAATTACTCAGTTTAGGGCTTACATTCCGTCAAACTGAAACACCAAGTTAGAACCTTATCTTACCACCTTTCAGGGGAATTTATTGTAGTTTCTTTGAACAGAAATAAACTCCAGTAAGTAGCGACTATACATCCTTACACTAAAAAAGAGTTTCACAAGTTATTAGAAGCATACGTTGCAAAACTGTTTTGGATCCGCAAAAACTCATTTTTAACCCTTGTAGTCAGCAGATTAAAAAACCTAACCCAACATGCCCAGTGGAAATTAGTAAACCAATGTCACCGACCCATAAAAATGTTAGCAGATAGCTACGATGTATTGGTTCCAGTTCCATTTCCAGATTGCCACCATTAATCATACAAGTTACAACCATCCCTACAAAATTCAAACTCACAAAGAGGCTGATGAGTAAAACATGCAAACGAGTCAGAAAATGATAATCAGAAAACACCTCATATGCAGCATCACCTTTAAATTGTCATCCATCACCTGCCCAGCACCACTCTGTAGTTGAGGATAAGGTCTTCAGGTTTCTTCCATATGTAAGCCCGAACAGTGGCTAAGCTCATGTCAGGGGGTAGTACCTGGGAACAACAGAAGTTTTTTTACTTGCAAGGGAAAAAACACAATCAAGAATATTATGCACAAAACCAATATCTCAGATTGGAAAAGTGCATTCATAATCATTAACCCAAAGATGAATGAGTTGAAGGGGAGGAGAAAAGGGGGAAATAAAGGAACAACAAACTGCACTTAGATAAGATTCGTCATAAGCCCCCATATTCTTACATTATGGGAGTAATAACTTTGCCAATTCATATCATTTAGAAACATTCAAGATTTCTTAGGCGCATGTAAAGTTAGTAGTTCAGGTGAATCTTTAAGCATGATACTCATCCAACAGTCGAAGGTAAAAATAACATAATATAGAGTTTCACAAATGCAAAAGCTTTCAAATCTCTCGTTTCAAGTACTTAAACCAGGTTTTTAGAGTATACAAGATTTCCCAGATAGCGCAAACTTGCCTGGTTATTACACAAGATCTCTATAGAAGGCTTCAGTTTTTGTCGAGACTTCAGTCCAGACCAGAAAGACCCATCTCCTCCAACAGCTGGATGCGAAATCTGACCTCCAGGTATCCCAGGGGCAAAAGCTCCATCCGCATTCATACTATCCAATGGCTTATCGAGAACCATTTTTTCTATCACATAGTTGACAACCTAAAAAATAAATTGGTGCAATCTTATATCGATGAGTCATCTGCTGCACCCATTTTTTGTCTCCAGATAATAGTTCAAAAGAAGGGCAAAAAAATAAATAAAATTTAGGGTATTATTCCAAGGAAGCCATGTTCATCCCAAAGACTGAGGGCAGGCTCTATAAAACTTTTTCTTTAGGCTGGATCGCATTACAAGGACATTCTATCCGTTGGGCCAAGCGTTTTTTCTAGCAGTTTTGGCAGGGGTTTTTGATTCCTAGACTATACCATTTAACATCTCAGTTGACCACGTTTGCATGGAAATAATCAAAAACTGGAATGGACAACCATGTTAGGATACCTTATTTAGCACAAATGTTAATGGGGCATTTAATTTCACATGGTTTGAACATCCTAATAATGATGACTGTGAGCATTCAAAAGGTGGACCTTAATTACCAGACATATGGTTAGTCTAAGAAAGATGCCATTAAAATGAAGTACCTATAGTGGCTCAATTATTACTTCCTGTAACTTCAAAAAGTATAAACTTCTTGTGAGGTGTAACTGGAAGATTTGAAGGGGAGAGATCCATTGATGAAATCTTTAGACTATACATTTATCATTTCTGAATGAAATTGGTTGAATCTGAAATAAATTAAATGACCCTTTATGAATTCCCAAAGATGGTATCCAATTATAAAAAAACATAAATCAAGTTATAAGCAGCATGCGATATTGAGAATTAAAATACTAGCATTGAAACACCCATTTCCAAAGAAGACGCATGTCATCCAAATGGCCTTAACAGCGAACACTCTTTTAGTTAAAAATCAAAAGATGGCTGACAAACATGCTAAGCATGTTCTTTAATACTAGTTTCACAAGTTGGACTTATGCTATCTAGTGAAAGTTCTTACTTTATGTATTCTCAAAATGCGAGGGGCACTAAGTTTTCCTTGTGTGAGAATCTGCACTGTAGAACCTTCACATGGGTGCAAATAGAAGCTACATCTGCAGAAAATGAGAAAGTTATACATGTAACAGACATAATACCGCAATAGGTAGCAGCACGAGATGTAAAAAAGATGTCAACTAAGATTAATACAGTTAGAATATGATAATTACAAGTGCTTTTATTTGGACTGCTTGGCGAAGAACTACTTTTGTTTGCCATCGCGCAAAAATACAAATCAGAAGGGCCAGAAATGTTGGAAATCAGACAAATTCAAATTTCAAAGGAATGGTAAACAGAGAGAATAGGGAGATGGAAATAACAATAAGTGCGGAAATTAACTAAAAACTTTTCTGCAGATACAGATCGGATATAAAATACAAAGCACAAAATTAAAAAAAACAACCAGCAATCAGAAACAAGTTAATTGACTTAGTAGAAAAGGCGAGTACGTTTGAAAAGTTATGTGTTTAAGAGAAACAAAATAGATGTGAAACAATGAGGAACTGGTGGACTGTGAGCAAAAGTAAGAAGGCAGCAAAACGTTGTTCATGATATTTGAAAAACTTTTTAGCATGCCTTGCTAGAAATCTACATGCTAGAAATCTAGATAAACAAGATTCCTTATTGACAAAGTTCATGAAACATGCAGGTCAAAACCAACTTGGGAAAGAAAGAATCGTGATAGATAGTTACTTGGTATTTTCCCTGGGAGGCAAGCGATTATTTAATACACAATCCAGAACCCACCATGGAAAGTCTTTCTCGTCTTCAGTTCCATCTAGGTCAGTAATTTTCTTTCTCCATGGACCTCCTTGAGAGCCCTCAGTAACGATGGAAGGAGGGGAAGCTGCTGAAAATTCAAATGGTGGATACACAACATGGTCATTTTCACCGGTACCATCCCCCTCAATTCGAGACAAGGCAAATGTCCTTGCACATGTATCCTTCCCAGATGGGATTTCTCCATTTGCTGAAGCATGAGATCCAAATTTCTGCCTTCTTTTACTTAACCAATGAGACAACAGCCCTTTAAGGGTTTCTCGTGCCAAATTAACCTACATCATTGTGTAAGCCAATCACAATTAATTTTTAAGCACAAAACGGGGAAAAAAACCTTCTGAGCTTTGAACAAATGCTACTCATAGATTAATTCCAATTATCATTAGAAGTAAAATAAAATTTGCACCAAGTCAAGCTCTAGTTTGCAAATCCAAAATCATCTAAGCAAATGTAAGGTGAGACTGAAGTGAGCACAATCATCAGCCTGGAATGAACAGGTCACATCAATTTGAATATGAAAATTAACATACTAAAATTGAATAACTTTGTATGGAAACTACTTCAAAAGTTAGAGATTATAAAACCTTACAGCAAAAACATGTAATATCACACTACTAGAAATAGACTAAAGTTTTGCAGGAGAAGCAAATGAAGATAATTCTAATCAGAAGTACCTTGTCATCCTCAGGCTTCCCCGTAATGTTCAGGTCAGTAGAATACATCTCAGCAGAAAAGCATTGTGGGGTTTCTAAGTGCACCGATAAACTCCCAAGCCTAGTATCTATGGTATACCATGAGGGGATGCTTACCTGAATAAACAAACTAAGTCAAAAGAATGTTGAGGGATGCTTATCTAAATAAGCAAAATAAGTCAAAAGAATACTGAGGAAGAACTTGGACATTGAACATAAGATAGTAAATTGTACCATCTCAAATAATTCTTCTTTCTTCTTATCAAACGAAACCTAAATAAGCAAAGTAAAATAAGTTCAGAAGCATAGCAATGTAGAAAGTTAGAGCAAAAGCCCTGAAAAGAATCTGCCACATTATCATTGGACCAACCCACCCCATCTTCCCAAGACAGTCTGCAGTAAAACAAATGTGAAGTCCAAAGCACATCACTAACCTTTCCATAGTTTTCAATCACCATACCCTTTGTAATTTCCCATAATTTCACAGAGCCAGTAGCATCCTTGAAACGGCACAACCCAGATATATAAATGACAAATTTATGGACGAGGAAGAAAAACTATATATTGGCTCATATAAATAAACAATCATGTTACCTTAGTCAGGACATGTCTTCTGTTGTTTAAAATCTCATGCTGCACCAACGCCGGGGTTCCAGGAATGCTAAAAGAAGGTTCTCTATAAACAGGAACCTACACCATCATTGAAATGCCAGTTGCTTAATTAGGCAAATCACATCCAACTTCCCTAAATTAAAAAGGGCCCAATGGGAGGGTAAAGATTTAGGAAAAACATGCCAAGAATCTCAATGCTTGTAATAATGTTTGATTGTCTGAAAAGTCAAGTGTAACACAAAATTTTGGTCAAAAGAAAACATGCACAAACTTCATATTATTACAAACGGTAGTAGCTAACAATATTTGGCACTTAGGGACATTAGTCATCAGAGATTACTGCAATCCGAAAAGCAAATAGATCGAGAACGCAAACTAAAAGGCATGGCGTAAAATCCATTATTTGTCAACTTTTTGGCATGACATTTCTTACTTTCTGCACTGGATAAAGCTATCAAAATGTTTGCCCTATTGCAGATTTTTCCAATTGCAGATTTTTCCAATCTCTGGTAAATTTCCGTCCAAGAAAGAAGACTGAAGCTTCATAAAGCAACAACTCTTTTGCTCAAAGTTTAATCCAACAGTACAGGAGGTAGGGTGCAGTTCTTTAACACAAAAAATTATTTGACTAAAAATCTTTCTATCTTATATAGATAGAAGTAACATAAAATTAGTTAAAAGTAGAAAAAGAAGGAATAGTTGACTCACAGGTGCAGAGCCTTCCAGTGAAGCCTTTGCCCTTGAAAATGACAAGTTTCCAGCCAAGAATGAACCGCCTCTTTGGAAAACTTTCATGGGATTATGTGCTTCAGATGGCCATCTGTCCACAGAAGAATCTGTTGTCGCAACCCAAATACTGTTGTCATGCAATGCCAATCGCGAAATGGGATGTTCCTTTGTACAAAGTAAAACACTTTCTCTTGTTTCCAAGTCTGTCATGTATAACTGGAAGTACAGTAAGAAAGTCAGCTTCAAGAAGATGGGCAAAGCAGAAAAATGGAGATGGGATGCAAATCTTCATATTGGTAGATTTGTCAAGATGTACTCACAGAACTGTCTCTTCCACCACTATAAACATGACTAAATGCTGGCGTGCTAGCAAGTGCCCATACAGAATCTGTGTGCACGGCATAGGAATGCACACAACGCTGCTGACCAAGATCCCAAAGCCTGCAAATATTTAAGCAAAAAAAAAGCAGCTAAATATACGAAGAATGACTGATGCAACGATATTCATACAATTGCATAGTACAACTTTTTGCAGCTCTGTAATTCCTCTTTGTCAATACTCCATCCGATCCAGTGAGTACAAACAAATAAAAAGATGAAAACGTAATTATGGGCAACCTTTCCACAACATACAAAAAACCCTCAAAGCCAAGTTCTGCTAACCAAACACAAATGAAAATCTTCAACAAACAGGAAACATCAAAGACAACAATAAAAAATAGACATAGTATTGAGAGTTCACGAACTTATATATTAACAAAATCTGATCACGGTAAAATCTAGCTGAGATATATCAGTTAATAGTGTAAGTGTTATTCAATGTAATTTCTAATTGTCAATGGTCAAAATCCCTAGGAGTATTACCATAATTAGTCTCAAACCACACAACCCCTATTAAACAAAAGACCGTTCCAAAAGCTTCTGTTGTCAAAGTTCAACATGTAGCATAATTATAAAAAGTTTTGAGGAAAAAAATGCTGTGTTTGGGGGCGGGGGGGGAATGTGGGCATATCAGATACTTTCTCATTATAGATGCTCTAGTGATAATTGTTGATTTGTAAGCAAAATGAATACCTGATCATAGAATCAGAAGACCCAGATAAGCAAAATCTGCAAATTAAAAGATGAAAACAGTTAATATCGTAAATTATTCCCTCCATTCAGAATTACTGAACTTGTTTAAATAGGACCCAAAATTTTGGGGATAGATCTTGTCATTTTCAGTCAAATCTATAACAAAAAGTGGACATCCTTTTTCCCATATCCCAAAAGGGTAATGAATCAATTCAATCCTGGACACATGATTTATTATCATTATTTTTTCGATTAAATATAATATATATACATGTGTATACACACACACACACACACACACACATTTGTGTATATTATACACAACGTAGAGGACAAGATAGCTTCATGAAAATGAGTGAAAAAGTTACAACAAAGAACGACTACTCATGAACCCAAGAGGTGCTGCTCAGCCAGCATGGGAGAGATCCAGGCAAAAAGAACCACAGGCTTTCGACCACAAGGAAAAGTGGAAAAACGATGAAACGACATTCCAGTTTTTTCTCATTTTTCCCTTTTTTGGGGGTATGGAGATTGGAGAAAGCCCTTATTTCACGCAAGGAAAAGAAATTGCTTAAGGAATGTTAGAGAAAAACAAGAGACTGAATTCTGAAATTGACTAATACTTGACATGGGACTAGTAATATTAAAGATGTTTCCTAAAAAACATGACAAAATATTATCATCTTGTCCTCGCTAACAAAAAATAACAAGTAACAACAATGTCAAAGCTTTCAACATTCACCTTGATGGACTCTTATGAAGCATTATTGACTCAACATTATCATTTTAACATCTTTTTGAAATAATAATAAAATGTTAATATTATAATGTCACTTCGAGTCCCTTTAAAACAGAAGCTGAAAAGAGGCTCTAACGAACCTTCCAGTAGAATCCAACAGTAGTGACCGAATATTATCAGTATGCCCTCTGAGCTTCATGTTCTTAGAACCAGTTCTTGGGTCCAACACACGTACTACCTAGTAGAACTAAATAGTCATGGTGCGAAATTCAAGCATTCCAGAAGTCTTAAATGATTAAAACATTAAAAAAACTCGCTGACAACTCCTTTAACATCAGAGATAGATCTGAACAATAAAAAGGTCAGCCACACAAGAAGATACCTTCTCAGTTCCACCAGAGACGAGAAGAGTTCCCTGGTCATTCGTGGCCAATGCATAAACTGACTCTTTATGGCCTTTTGCAGAAACAGGAGCGTATCCTTGAGATTGAGTAGCATGCAGAGAAATGTTATTACTTGAACCAATAGGCCGCATACTCGTATTAGTTAACGAAGATACCAAACCACTGACACAAGCTGCACCATCATCTTCAGCTGAATCATTTGACTTGGACAGGGGCGCAAGTGCAGCTTCAAGATCCCATATGAAAACTTCCCCACCTAGGCCACCAGAGGCAACAATATTGCTCTGTAATGCATGAATGTAAAAGGATCATAAACGGATAGCAGAAACATACATCACACCACCATGTACAACAGCTTATCAACTAAATACACGATCCAAATATCCATGAATTTTATGAATCCAGAAAACATTTGCAAGAGATATTACGTTGTTTTCTGCTGCTGCAAGGCAAGTGACATAATCAGAGTGCTGACGCAACGTTCTGGTACATGTTCCATCAGACAAGCAATTCCAGATCTGATAATACCAACAAAAAATAAATAGATTACTACATGAATAGAAGTTAGTATATATGAAGCATAGACAAGAAGAATGCACAAACCTTAACAGTGGTGTCCGAGGAGCAAGAAACTAATGTGTCACCGCCAGTAAGAACAGCATCATTGACCTGTCCAGCACAAGCATTCTAAGATAAATATGTAGAATATGCCTAGTGTATTAAAAAGTAACAAAATTGTGAATCATATTAGCTTCAAATTTAAAAACAAAAAATAATCCAAATTTAGACATTAGAAGGATTCTCGGAACCATGTCAAAAAATAAATCAGGTAACAATAAATCCAAATTTTGGTATTTTAATGCTTCTTGGGGTGTCAGTCAGGAAGCCTAGTATGCTCAAATGATATTGAGTTCATGAGGCTACAGGACACGGTAATGAGTAAAATGTTGGGTATTCTAGAAGATCACTGATCATATATCTGCCAGGTCAAAATGGTGGAGGAGTTGAAAAACTGAGTTTATTACCGCCAAAAGTGCAGTTGAGTAATAAGAATTGATTATGGAACCAACAATTAAACCTTCAAAACGAACACAAAAAATATGTAGCAAGCAGGAGACTTAAACAAAGCAGAGAACGACTGATACCCAATCAACATGGGACTCAAATGTAGCAGAGCAGGTAGCAACATCATCACCCAAGGCCCATCTCTTTAACGTGCCATCACGACTCCCAGTAAAGAGATAATCAGACCCACCTGGTCCGGATGACTTCAACACAGCCAAGCAATTTATGCCAGCGCAGTGCTGCAAATAGAAGAACCACCGAACAGAAGTGACATCAAGAATTGTCATCCATCCAGCATAACAGGTATAATATGTAAGCGATGATTGATTATAAGTACTTAGAAGTCTTTGTGAAATAAATTGCAAAAAAATGGTGAGGGCATTTCTTGCATGCAAGATGCAGGGTTCAACATCTGTCAATATACAAGATTCCTTGTGAGAACTTCTGAGACAGGTAAACAAGGAATGTAAGGCTGAGTCAGGTATCAACATCACATCTGATCAAGGACAATTCACATCACAAGCAAAAAATTTAAAGTCACTGGGATTTCCAACATCAAATTTCAGCTCTCTTGATAATGCACCTGTAGCTAGCCTCGTCCTTTTTACCAAATTCTCTTAGAACTTGAAAACAAGAAATTTTTCACAAATAAGTAGCAATGTTTGCATTTTATATTAAGATGCAAGTATATATAAGAAATCATAGATGCTAACCAAAAAACACATGGACATTTTTCATCCTTGAGTCAATTAATTTTAAACAAAAATAATGCAATACTCTTATTGTTCATTTAAACAATGGTACAAATCTAGCATTCTCCAGTTAACAAAAAGAGAGCCATTAACAAAATTAGCCCTTCCTCAGGAGATTCAATATTCCCACCCCTTTATTATCCCAACATATGCACACAACAAAGTGAAACAAATGTTACGTGATCTACAGAAATGCTTCTGTATGCACATGCATATATATCACCAGTAACAGAAGCAAATAATTAGCACATTATTGAAAAATAGAGACTTCAAGAATTTGCTCTTCCATTTATTGCTTTCCAATCAATTAGTTGATTCCTGTAGTCTGTAGAATAATGTCATATACAAGAATGGAGCCAATCCTATTATGATAAAGTTGCAATACCAGGTCCTGAAAGAACATAGCGTGAGTACCAGGTAGCTTAGAGAAGAAAAGGGAAAAAAATGTATTAACATAATCAAAGAAAGAACGACAGTAGGACGATCATCTATATGAATGTTCTCAAGTGAATATTCTTCAATCAATGGGTGAGGCAGATAGAGGACTGAAAAGTTGTTTTTCCATATCATTTTGTTTGTCTGTCTTTATTGTTTTAAGCAGGAAAGAGGGATTGGTCTTTGAGTTACAGACAATTATGGTATGCCAATGTGGCACAGCAGCATGTCATCAAAGCAAGCACTTCAATATTTAACCAAGTGAGTATCACCATTGAGAACTAAAACAAAGCATCACCTTTGTGTCATCTGAATCATTCAACACATATGTGAACTTCTTTTCCTTGCGAGGACGAACTGAATTAGACGTGTTCCCTGCACTTCCCACACGGTGCATCGCAGAAATCCCTAAAGAGATAATAGAGCAAATAATAATTATATTTACTGTCTCTTGATATTGTTATTTGAAGATGGAAATACTGATAGTGTCTTATTTAGGAAATGCAAAAAATCATGATTATTTTTAGAGCAGAAAAGTCAAGAAGACCGAGGATAGTAAATATGTTGATATACAATATATTTCTGGATGTGCTTTTATATGTCAGGCTAACGTCAAAAAAGGCTGATGTTGGGCCACATAGAGGCACAAAGAACCAAGACGTCAACTTGTCAGGGATGCTAGGAAGTAAAGTCAAAACAATCTTACCAACACATTCAAGCAATCGAGCAAGTAATTGTTTACCAGAATCAACAAGAAGGACTACATTGTATGTTGCATATTCATTGCAACGGAATCTGCTTCACTACACTGCACTGCTCTATCTTCTTAATTATTTTCCTTTCAAAGTCATAGACATGTGAATATATTACAAAAAGATAAAATCTACTCAATGCCACAAGAAATTTCTATTTCTTGCAAAAGCACTCTGGTGGAGCAGACCCCCCAGCCCTATGCATGTTTCAAATATCAGAAGACAACTTCACCCCGAATCAGTAGAATGTCCATAACCATATATGCTTTGGAGCATCCATTTAGGAATGCCAGTAGCTCTATCCTCTTAATTATTTTCCTTTCAAAATCATAAACATATGAAAATATAAGACTAAAAATAATCTACTCAATGAAACAAAAATTCTCTATTTCTTGCAAGAGCACTCAGCATGAGCAGACCACGCAGCCCCATGCACGTCACAAATATCAAAGGACAACTTCACCCCAAATCAGTAGAATGTCCATAACTATAGATGCTTTGGAGAGTCCATTTAGGAATGCCATCTGGGAAACTGTTCCCAGCGTGAGCATCCTTCTATTGGGAATGAATGCGTATACATTGCCTTATTGCCTGCTATAAATAATGAACCAGAAATGAAGTAATTTCAAACTGTAACTTGGTGGAGAGGAATACTGACACAACCCCCGCCAGCAAGCAGATAAATCCTACATTCAATAAAAGGAATTTACTGAACCAACAGCCTGAGGTCCATCCCAAGTCAGCTTGCACCATCCTCAATGAAGGGAGAGGATGCTTTCGAGCTCACCATAGACCCCAGTAAAAATAGAAAAAAAGAGAAATACAATATTTATTTGAGCTTTAAGCAGTTAGAGTCGAATGTAATTTGTCAATTGATTTTCTAATATAAATATAATTTTTTCGGTAAAACTATTATAAACTTTCAATTATTTAGTCAAATTAAATATCCATATAAATATACTTGGATATTGTTTGTCAAAGTAGATTTGTACAGCAAATCTTTTGCCAATACAAAGTCCGAGCTCTTTACAAGACTCGAATAAAACTAACTTAGTATATGATTTGAAACTCTTGAAAGTTGAAAGCTAATCTCCACATTAAGTAAAGAAAAGATCTACCAAAATATTTTCACAACAACAATATAGATGATGCTATTTTACCTTAAAAAGTTTACATTAACAAAGCTAATGTCTAACCTCACACCAGAAACCTAATATCAAGAAATGTGAACAACACTAACGTCAAATTGCATATATTTCTTAATTCTAGAATGGACAAACTATTTAAATTTTCTAAAAGCAACTTTCGCTCGGTTCGTTATTTATACCACCTATTTACACTTCACTGTGGATGCAAATCCAGAGCAGTCCATCTTCCAATTTCAAGTTTTGATTGGCTTGTATGAGTGTTATTATCTGGCGTGACTTTATAAGTCAAATACGTAGATATAACAAAGTTCTAGCATCAACTTCAAGATGAGGCTACAAAAAGAAAGGGGAATACTCCTGCCATCCAAATTAAAGAAATACAAAAGACTGCTATAAATTGTACCACCAGAAAGACATTTCCCAATGACATCCTATGGATACAGTTCCCGTGCATCCACTACAAACTGTTGCCTCCTTAAATGATTTGGATCAAATGAAAATGCATTTAACTAACCCCAAACATCGACTTTTGTAGATAGACTTTCTATAATTATCCTTCAAGTCTGACTTACTTTTTTTTTTTTCCTCTTTATAGCCTAACCTTTAGTTACTTTTTCCACATGAGAATTTCTTACACTATCCTTCTGCTTATCAAAGATAAAGAAGAAGGGAAGGGGGTTCTGCACTGAATTTCACACATAAAGAACCTCATCTACCTTAAATGGAAAGGCTTGTTAAAACATAGCAATCTCCAGTCTTAAAATTAATCCTCTGTACTTTTTTATAGTCAATAACATTGCCATTGAATTGATTTCAAAGATTTTACATTCAATTATCATTCACTTTTGTTTTGTTATCGTCATATTATATTATGTAAAAAATAAATACAAAGGCTTACAGGGCTGAATGCTTCTATGTATAGTAAACAAAACCACTTATGATACTTGTCGATGCTAATGCTGTAACAGTTACACATATAACTCAGGAGCTCCATAACTAAAAAAAATCGAGGTTAGTGGGACAACTTTAGGAAAGAATTTATGACACCTGATGCTTATGGATTTCACGGTGGGCATTACGTGGAGTGTGTGTCCAATGAGTTTTATAATGATTAATGGTTTTTTAAGAAAGGATCAGATTCTAAAGGATTTTGAATCTCTTGGAAGCTGATAAAATGTAATTATCTTTTAGGCAAAACAAAAAATGCAGGAAACTGATTAGCGGGGAATGTAACTTAATCGAAGTGTGTTTTTTAGTGAAGGATGATTGAAGGGGGTTTGTAAGAAAATCAACAACTTCAATGATTTGAGTAAGTAAATACTTCATTTATGACCAATAGGGAGGAAGAAAAAGAAATAGAAGTTTGTAAAGAATATCGGCAAGAAGGAAGAGAAAAAAAGGAAAGAAATCACTTCTATTTAGATTTTAGACCTGCATCTGAAAGTAGTTAATTTGAGCTAGAACTTTCTTAATTACCATATTTGGCTACTGAAGTTTTATGGTGAACAATACCTTACAAGTTAACCAGAAAGCAAGAGGGAAGAATAACTGCTAATCCCGCCATATTGGAAATGAAATGTAACATGGTTTCAAGCTTAATAATTATCCCCCACATTCATCTCAACTTAAAATCATAAATGATTATCCCCCACATTCATCTCAACTTAATAATTAGTATCAAAATGCATAAAAAAGATGAATAATTGAGATTATAAATATGAACAAAGTACTCACAAATACGATAAAAACGTGCATGTGCAACGTAATGGAATGTATATTTGAAAAACTCTATCCAAAGTCTCAATATCAAATGTACATTTTTTTTTTTTTAGTTTTTGAACTCAGAATGACAGAATCCAAACGCTCATTATGCAATAAACCATTTCCAATTATGCATGTGGCATCGCAACAGATAACTTTTTGACATTATTGAAAACAATTTCTTAGATATGAAGCAAGATTTTATCTCAAAAGAAGAAATTTTTACATTACCAGCAAGTGAAAGATAAAAAACCCCTAGCGGCTGATAGCCAAGTGCTCAAAATAAGCATAGAACATACTAAGCGCGTTCGATTATAGTATCTTACAACTTCAAACGAGACTGAAGAAAAAAATTGGACCCAAAAAAAGATTCGCTTTATTTCAAAGTCAACAAAATAAAAATTGATAAGTTCCGCCAAAACATAATCCTTCAACAAACTGACCGGTGAGTGCATCTGCACACTCGTGTATTTAATTCTTTCCAAAATTTACATCATAATAAAAGGGATAAAAGGGTCTCAAGGAAGTATGATCGCTGTCAGTGTGCGTAACAAAAATTACGCGGAATAGAAAATATAAATAAAAACTAAAGGAAATGGATAAGAGAATCACCTTCTCTGGACACTTCAAACCGGAATTTCCGGCAATATGACTAGTCTGTGAGTGAGATGCGGTGGGCCGGAAGAGGGAGAGAAAGGAGACAGTAGGACGAATAAATGTTTTCGAAGGGAGAATCGGGGCGGCTATTTAGCCGTTTGGGGGGAGAAGTGACGGTGGTGAAGTGGCGGAGGAAAGGCGGACGGAGGGATATTGACGGAGGAGGAAGGTTGATGAATCAATTGGGAATGATGTTGGTCGTTGAATAATGATTTTCTTTTCTTTTTTTACTCCTGATGTGTAAATGCCTGAGGGTTTTTTTTTATTATTATTTGAAAATATACTGCTCAAAGCCTCAAACTTTTTTGCTTTTACCTCACACTACTTAAAATTATTTTTTTATATATAATTTTTATCAATTTTATATTTATTAAAATCTACTACAAATCTAACTTTTATCCAAATCAAATATGAGGTAAATTTTTTCTTCTTTAGGTGAAATGGGATAAATTTTGTAGAAGCGAACCTTTTTTAGGGTTTGCATATGAAACATTTTGTAATATTTAGACATTTCGATGCATTTTTAACAAAAAAAAAAAAAAGAATTCTTCAGTTTCAAAGTGTGGGTACTTTAAAAAAGTAATTTACCATCTTAACAATCAATTGTTGTTACAATGATCGATATGCCCTTTTATTATGATCACGCATGAAAATAAATTGAGTTGAGTTGAGTTTAGTAAAAAAAAAAAACAATAAGGAAAAGAATGGTAATTTCTAAGGATTAAACTAGTTGTTGGTTTCTTTGATATTTTGTCTTTTGGAGAAAATGCCAACTTTGCAATATTATTGTTGGATATTACGGAGTCTAATGGAGCAATAGAATTCCCCTCAACTGCGAAAAACATAATATTCCACATGTGTATTAGGACCATAACATTTCTATCATATATATATGACGGATTTTACGAGGGTGGTGTGGTGGGGTGGGGGTTGGTTCAAACAGGACTCGGAGGCTTATGTAAAAAATAAGATAATTATACAACATTCATAAACTAAGGTTGGGAAATCTAAACTATTCACGGAGTCTGAGTGTGGGCTTAAAAATTGCGCCTAAACTTTAGAGATGTTTTGCCTAAAATTTGCCTAAAAGAGAATTAATAATAAATTTTTGGAGATTTTAGTCATATTGGTAATTGGTGCTATTCCCTTTACAGGAAATATGTTAATTTTTGGGATATAAGGTGGAGTACTACTAATTATCTTTCTAACTAAAAGATTAATTAAAGAGTGTCATCTTTAAAAATTTATTCATAATGATACGATAAAAACTCAAATAAAAAATCAATCATAATTAGGTTAAAAAATTTAGTATAACTTAAGTCAAATTCTTAATAAAATAAGGTTTAAAATATAAATTAATTTTGTTTTAAAATATGCAATAAAGCCCTTAAAGAAGTGCAATTCTTTACCAAAGTTTCTGAATATTTAATAATAAAAA